>JAWQFJ010003208.1:170339-176901 GCA_034096865.1 Theodoxus fluviatilis | reverse complement strand
CACGATGTGTGTGCGGGTGTGTGTGTGCATATTTGTGAGTCGTCAGTTATGCGCTATAGAAATAAACCTAGAAATACATCATTCTTTTAATTTAATAAAAGTTGTTCACCCGCTAATGCTGTTTTGTGTATGAAATAAGGTGACATAAATACATTGGTTTCAACCCTCAAGTCTACATTTTTTTTACAAATAATGTCTACTTCTTGGTAAAGAAAAGTCAAAATATTTTTAAAACATGTATATTATATATTATGCTGATGTAACTACGTTTAAGGTTTCAAACTCGGATCATGCTTGTACATGTATTTATCCTGTGACTGACTACATCATGTGTGTGCTGGTGTGTGTGTGCATGTTTGTGAGTCGTCTATAGAAATAAACCTAGAAATACATTAGATTTTAATTTAATAAAAGTTGTTCACCCGCTAATGCTGTTTTGTGTATGTAATAAGGTGAAATAACCAGCAAACAAGCAAATCACTGGTGCATCAAAATCCAATCCTACTGCGGTTCCTTCTCTCAATCAAATATACATTTTTCTTGAGGGATTTGGGTAGATTTGGGGAGATTTGGGGGGATTTGGGGAGATTTGGGGGGATTTGGGGGGATTTGGGGAGATTTGGGGGGATTTGGGGGTTTAGAAGAACAGGCAGATTGGTGAATCCGAGCTATCGGACCAGACTCTGAAAGCCTGGCAGCCAGAGGTTCTAACTTACGAGCTGTTTTCATCTCGTGGATAAGCTGTCGCAAGGTTGCCTTTTGAATCGTGGCTTCCTTTGGGTCCAGCTGCAGCTTGTCCACCATCTCGTCCGTGACGTGTTGGAGGTTGTTTTTCTTCATCACTCCTATTTTCCTCAGGGCTGACATTGTGTTTTCCGTTATGCCTTTTGAATCAAGAAACTCTTGGAATTCTTCGGCCATGGCAGGTACCTTTTCGAAAGAGAAGTGGTGGTTTGGACACATGCAAGAAAAAGCATAACGTCATAATACAAAACAGTACAATACATGTGCATCATAATACGATAAATGTGTTAAAATGCAATGAATACACAATGAAGATAACACGTAAACAAAACAATACATAGACAAAACATAGCACAACATTCAAAATCCACAACACAACACAACACTTAACAATATAATAAATAAATAAAATCAATACCATTAAAATATGTTCATCAAACAACGAAATTCAGATCCTGAAAGTCACAAACGTACACTGTTCACGAAACAAATTGTAAATGCAGATCACCGTTTGATATATTAAAAAAGTCACGAAAACAATACATTGTCTAGAAAGCAAATAATAAATTCAGGCTGTCACACTCCTCAGATCTTTTTTCTTATTCAACAAAGAAAGTCAAGCTGCCGACAAGAATATTGTGGAACTGCAGATGAAAACAAGCAGGGAACGAAAATTTTATAATACAACAACAAAAACAGCAACAACAGCAGCAGCAGGTGCAGCAACAGCAGCAACAACAACAATGACCATGCGAAGACGACAACAACGATAACAACATCAACAGTAACAACAGCAGCAGCAAAAACAACAATGATAAGGACGACGATGAGGAGGACGACGACGATGGCAACGACGACAACAGCAATAACAACGACGACGACGACCACGACAACAACAACAGCAGCAGCAGTAAAAACAACAATGACGACGACAACAAAAATGAAAAACAACCACAGCAACAACAACAATAGCAGCAACAGCAGCAGCAACAGCATTGACAACAACAATATTCTGATTAGTGCCAATCGCACGTCGCAGGAGATCTCACATTATTCGGACACATTTTTGACACCACCAAGAACAATAGTTTAGCCCTGTAGCGGGCCAAACATTATGGCATTAATAGAGTCCATGTGTTTGTAAACAAACTGACCATCCTGCTCAAGGACCGAAGGTGAAGTGACGTTGCATTTTCAACCTCGAAACTCAGAGAAAACCATCTTTCACACGACATAAGATAAAGGAAACAGGTTCAAGTGTATCAGTGTCTAACACTATTGTTTATTTCTCTTCCTGGCAACATAACCACATTCATTTCTCCACTAGAATGTGGTGAGACGAAAGTGTATAGAAATAATACACACTCTCAAGAATCAGCATTGTCACAATCACATGCCACCATCGGCATGCAAATACCATCACAGTGATAGACACATACCACCATTGTCACACACACATACACCAACAGTCACACACATACAACCACAGTCACACACACACATACCAACACACACACACACACCACCACAGTCACACACACATACCACTGCAGTCACACAAATACCACTAGTCACACACATACAACCACAGTCACACACATACCAAAACAGTCATGCACACATACACCAACAGTCACACACATACAACCACAGTCACACACACATACCAACACACACGCACAACCACAGTCACACACACATACCACTGCAGTCACACAAATACCACCAGTCACATACACAACCACAGTCACACACACATACCTCCATGGTCACATGTATTCAACCGGTCACACACATACCACCACAATCACACACACACACACACCACTGTAGTCACAGAGACATACGTCCACAGTCACACACACATACCATCACAGACATATACATACGACCACAGTCAGGGACACATACCACCACAGTCATTGACACATACCACCACAATCACACACACATACTTTCACAGTCACACACATATACCACCGCAGTCACACACACACACACCCCAACACAGTCACACATACATACCACAACAGTCACACACACTCACCTTCCCAGTCACACACACACATAACACCACAGTCATGCACACACACACTACCGCAGTTACATACATATCTCCACAGTCACACACACTAACACAGTCACAGACACATAGCACCACAGTCACACATATACCACCACAGTCACAGACACATACCACCACAGCCACACACACATACCACCACAATCACAGACACATACCACCACAGCCACACACACACACCACCACAGTCACAGACAAATACAACCACAATCACACACATACCACCACAATCACACACATACCACCACAGTTTCACACTTATACAACCACTGTCACACACTCATACAACCACAGTCACACACTCATACAACCACAGTCACACACTCATACAACCACAGTCACACACACATACCACCACAATCACAGACACATACCACCACAGCCACACACACACACCACCACAGTCACAGACAAATACAACCACAATCACACACATACCACCACAGTTTCACACTCATACAACCACTGTCACACACTCATACAACCACAGTCACACACTCATACAACCACAGTCACACACTCATACAACCACAGCCACACACACACCACCATAGTCACAGACAAATACAACCACAATCACACACATACCACCACAGTCACAGACACATACCACCACCGTCCCACACACATACCACCACAGCCACACACACCACCACAGTCCCACACACATACCACCACAGCCACACACACACCACCACAGTCACAGACACATACCACCACAATCACACACACACACCACCACAGTCACACACACACACACCACCACAACCACACAAACCACCACAGCCACACACACACCACCACAGTCACAGACACATACCACCACGGTCTCAGACACGTACCAACACAGCCACACATACATACCACTACAATTTCACACACACATATACCACCACAGTCACACACACATATACCACCACAGTCACACACACATACCACCACAGTCACACACATACCACCACAGTCACATACACATACCACCACAATCACAAACACATACCACAAGAGTCACACACACATACCACCACAGCCACACACACACCACCACAGTCACAGACACATACCACCACAATCACACACATACCACCACAGTCACATACACATACCAACACAGTCACACACATACCTTCCCAGTCACACACACACACCACCACAGTCACAGACACATACCACCACAATCACACACATACCACCACAATCACACACATACCACCACAGTCACAGACACATACCACCACAGTCACACACATACCACCACAGTCACACACATACCACCACAGTCACACACACATACCACCACAGTCACACACACATACCACCACAGCCACACACACACCACCACAGTCACAGACACATACCACCACAGTCACACACATACCACCACAGTAACACACACATACCACCACAGTCAAACACACATACCTTCCCAGTCACACACTTATACCACCACAGTCACACACACATATATCACCACTGTCACAGACACATACTACTACAGTCTCACACACACATTCACCTAGTCACACACACATACCGACACAGTCGCACACACATACCACCAGTCACAGACATTCCACCAGTCATGCACACATACCACCACAGTCACAGACATTCCACAACAGTCACACACAAATACCACTACTGTCACACACACACCCTCACTGTCACACACATACCTTCCCAGTCACACATAAATACCCTACTGTCACATACGCACAAATTCCCAGTCACAGACACATACCCCCACTGTCACACACAATATTTTCCCATTTTCACATGCATACCACCACAGTCACAGATACATCTAGTCAGTCACACACACACGCACCACAGGCACACACACATACCACCTCAGTCACACACACATACCTCCACAATCACACATATATATATATACCACCCCAATCACACATGTACCACCACAGACACACACACATACCACCCCAGTCACACATATATACCACCACTGTCTCACACACATACCACCACAGTCACACACATATACCACCACTGTCACACACATACCAGCACAGTCACACATATGTACCACCACAGTCACACACACATACCATCACAGTCACACATATATACCACCACTATCACACACACATACCACCACAGTCACACACAAATACCACTACTATCACACACACATACCCCCACTGTCAAACACACATACCCCCACTGTAACACACATACCTTTCCAGTCACATACACATACCCCAACTGTAGCGCACATACCTTCCCGTTCTCACACACATACCACCACAGTCACAGACACATCAAGACAGTCACACACACACACACACACACACACACACACACACACACACACACACACCACAGGCACACACACATACCTCCACAGTCACACACACATACCTCAACAGTCGCACACACATATACCATCACAATCACAATCACAGGCACACACACACACACACCACAGACACACACATACCACCACAGTCACACACACATATACCATCACAATCACAATCACAGGCACACACACATACCACCACAGTCATACTCCTACTACCACTGTCACAAACACATATCACCACAGTTACAGACACATACCATCACAGTCATACCAAATAATACATTCCAAAACACAAACATACCACCACAGTCACAGACACATACCACAACAGTCATACACATATACCTTCCAAGTCACACACATACCACCACAGTCTCACACACATACCATTACAGTCAAACATACATACCAAAACAGTCACATACATATACCACCACAGTCACACACACATACATTCCAAGTCACACACACATACATTCTTAGTCACACACACATGCACCACAGTCACAACACATCCTACCAGTCACAGACACACACACCACAGCACAAACACAACCACCACATCACACACACATACTACACATTCTCACACACATACCATCACAGTCTCACACACACATACCACCACAGTCACAAACACATACCACCACAGTCACACACACATATCACCACAGTCACACACACACACATCACCACAGTCACACACACATACCACCACAGTCACAACCACATACCACCACAGTCACAACCACATACTACCACAGTCTCAACCACATACCTTCCCAGTCACACACATATACCACCACAGCCACACACATATACCACCACAGTCCCAGATAAACATCACCACAGTCACAGACACTTACCTCCACAGTCACAGACACATACAACCACACACACACACACATACTCTGACTCTCAGGCAAATATCTTTACAACAACAGAATTCAGTGCCACTAAAAAGGCAATTACCCGCAACACAACAAAAAGGGACAAGATAACAATGCTCACATACACGCACCCTATTTGCACTACTAGCACACACACACACACACACACACACACACACACACACACACACACACACACACACACACACGCACACACACACACACACACTACTATCACACAGACAGACACACTACCGTCACACAGACACACGCTTTACCATCACACACACACATTTCTACCGCACAGACCCACACACACACTAGCATCACACAGACAGACACACAACCATCACATAGACACACAACTGTCACACACTACTATTACACAGAGAGACACACTGCTATCACACAGACACACCTTACCATCACAATAAACACACTACCATTACACACACACACACACACACACACACACACACACACACACACACACACACACACACACAAACACACACACAC
>JAWQFJ010003208.1:160339-165339 GCA_034096865.1 Theodoxus fluviatilis | reverse complement strand
GTTAGCGCGCTGGACCTACAGTCGCTTGCGGCCAGTGGGTACGGCGTTCGAAGCTGCGCGGTTCCCAGAGTTGCATCCTTGAGCAAGATGCTTAACTCGCATTGTTTCTCCCCACCCAGGAGTAAAACCGGGTACCTGTGAGGGCAATATTGGCAAAAACGTTGTGCGATTAACCCTTGTATGCGGCCAAGCGCCAGCATCGGGTTGGAATACTCCCCAGGGAGCGGAGTTGGTGCTGGTACCTGACTGTGTGCGTCTTAAATGTCTGTCACTATGTTTGTTGTGAGGTACCAGTGAGGATTGATGAAGATGCCCAGTGATCAGGGGGTAAAGTGTAAGCGGTTTGAGACCCAGATAAAGGGTGTAAGTCGCTATAAAAAACCACACCTTTACCTTTACCTTTTAGATACATTAACGCGGCCGGACCTAGCTTAACTCCCCGGGAGTGTAAAGTCAGTCAGGCGGGTGCGGTCTGAGCTGAGCGCTATCATCGGTATGTCACGTGACTGTAAGGACGAGATTTGAAACTGGGGTACTCTGTCCGCCCGGACAGAGTACCTCGGGTACAGTGTCCGCGAATGTTTCCCACTTCGACCATTTCAGCTTTACTGGGCAGGGAGGAGGAACACCAACATAGGAGACCAGCCTAGAAAGTAAAACTCCGCTATCGGTGCTTCATCGACATATTAGTGCCCAGGGCCCGTATTCACAACGGCGATTTATATTTTTAACACTCGATTTATCCCTTAGCCCCGCGTTATCTTGATTGGTTAGATAAGGTACGCTCGTCAGAGGATCCTAGGTTGCGCTTTGCTATATATACTGGTTACCAGCCAAGGGAGAGCGGAACATGCAGTTTGTATCGTCTGAGTTTAGAGATAAATCGGATTTAAAATAAATCGCCGATAAATCGCCGTTGTGAATACGGGCCCAGGGCGTTTAAAATGTGACAAGACACGCTTTGTGTACAAAGCCAACATCTTTTGTTACTTTTGATTGGGTTTTGCAAGTGTGCTCGCTTTACGGAGTCTCAAGCTTTCTCGTCTTGTGCGAGGTGTTGCGCCACCTCACACCGTGACGCTCCGAACAGCGTCCCAGCCCACCACAATGAGCTTTGGACCAGCATCTTAATCACCAGACCAGAGCAGAAGCTGCAATGGTAGATTGTCAGTCTGCCTGAGCAGAGAGAGAGAGAGAGAGAGAGAGAGAGAGAGAGAGAGAGAGAGAGAGAGAGAGAGTCAAGGAAAAGAGCAGAGTCGAATGAAGTGGTACACGTACCTGGGTGTTGGGGTACTCGAGGGCAGTCGCTGTCACGGCTAGTGTGCCTGGTTGAGACACTGCGCCTCTCTGGTCGAAGCGGTCCACCAAGCTAGACGTGGGATCTCCGTTGGCAGCACGTAACACGTCGTGAAACTAGAGCACTGAGGCATGCGTTGGGTGCATGTCTATTTTTGGTTGCTGATCTAAGGGCGCATGAACTAATATCCAGGTGAGTTCAGAGCTGAAATCGAAACGAAAGTAGGCCTACGGACTGTTTTCCCCACGTTCCGGGCTGACTTCCTGGGCGTGCCTTTTTACTGTAACACACGCTTCGTTGAGTTCGGCCCAAGGACTCGAAATAGGAGATGTCGACAGACGGGTAGCTGTATCCTACACCTTGAAATGGGCAAAACCTCTCGAAATCTTCTCATAGGGGCCTACTTTGCACTGACACCAGCGCCGGTTTCAGATGGTGTGAAAAAATACATTTTCGTCTGATGTTACGAAAGCAGTCGACAGTTTCGCACAGCTTCAGGTTTCTGTCGCCGAGTTTTGTGACTGTCCTCTGCAGAACCCCTCGAAATGACACGCATCTTTATCCTCGACTTTCCAAGGGTATTGTGGATGCAGACATATACATACGACGCGTTGTTTACGCTAGGATCCTGCGAGGCATAGGCCGATGTCAACATGTGTCAAGAATTGCATACCTCCCTCATCAGCTGGAGTGCTGCGGTCTGTGTGTTTTCGGGGCCTGCTCCAGTAGCACCCGCACAGCCAGCCCCAAGCAGCATTTACGTTGCCTTTACATCTGCTTTCATCATGTTGACACATGTTGACACCGGCCTATTCCTCGCAGGATCTTGGCTTTCCTCGCGTCTAGGCAACGCGCCCCTGTTAAGGAAACGTCTCCACCCAGATACAGATCTACTGGGTTCCCTTTTCAACTCCACAGCCTTTTCAGGTGACCCTTTCATCTCAAATCCCAGTGTGCGCTGCGAGTAAGAATGCACTCTCTGCATCTCTCTACACTCTCTGTGCAGTAGAGGTGAGAATACACCCACTGCATCTCTCTACACACCTCTGTGCAGTAGAGGTGAGAATACACCCACTGCATCTCTCTACACACTCTCTGTGCAGTAGAGGTGAGAATACACCCACTGCATCTCTCTACACACCCTCTGTGCAGTAGAGGTGAGAATACACCCACTGCATCTCTCTACACACCCTCTGTGCAGTAGAGGTGAGAATACACCCACTGCATCTCTCTACACACCCTCTGTGCAGTAGAGGTGAGAATACACCCACTGCATCTCTCTACACACCCTCTGTGCAGTAGAGGTGAGAATACACCCACTGCATCTCTCTACACACCCTCTGTGCAGTAGAGGTGAGAATACACCCACTGCATCTCTCTACACACCCTCTGTGCAGTAGAGGTGAGAATACACCCACTGCATCTCTCTACACACCCTCTGTGCAGTAGAGGTGAGAATACACCCACTGCATCTCTCTACACACCCTCTGTGCAGTAGAGGTGAGAATACACCCACTGCATCTCTCTACACACCCTCTGTGCAGTAGAGGTGAGAATACACCCACTGCATCTCTCTACACACCCTCTGTGCAGTAGAGGTGAGAATACACCCACTGCATCTCTCTACACACCCTCTGTGCAGTAGAGGTGAGAATACACCCACTGCATCTCTCTACACACCCTCTGTGCAGTAGAGGTGAGAAGTACACCCACTGCATCTCTCTACACACCCTCTGTGCAGTAGAGGTGAGAATACACCCACTGCATCTCTCTACACACCCTCTGTGCAGTAGAGGTGAGAATACACCCACTGCATCTCTCTACACACCCTCTGTGCAGTAGAGGTGAGAATACACCCACTGCATCTCTCTACACACCCTCTGTGCAGTAGAGGTGAGAATACACCCACTGCATCTCTCTACACACCCTCTGTGCAGTAGAGGTGAGAATACACCCACTGCATCTCTCTACACACCCTCTGTGCAGTAGAGGTGAGAATACACCCACTGCATCTCTCTACACACCCTCTGTGCAGTAGAGGTGAGAATACACCCACTGCATCTCTCTACACACCCTCTGTGCAGTAGAGGTGAGAATACACCCACTGCATCTCTCTACACACCCTCTGTGCAGTAGAGGTGAGAATACACCCACTGCATCTCTCTACACACCCTCTGTGCAGTAGAGGTGAGAATGCACCCACTGCATCTCTCTACACACCCTCTGTGCAGTAGAGGTGAGAATGCACCCACTGCATCTCTCTACACACTTGCCGTTGAGTGGGAGTAAGAACACACCTACCTCGTCTCCCTGGGCGATTCATTAAAGGCAAATCACTGAGGACAAGAAGACGTGCCTCGCTCTTACCTTAACTAGAAACCTTTATCTCTGTACCGCGTGCGTGTTGTAGGTAAGACCCATGGCACCTCTCTGTACCGCGTGCGTGTTGTAGGTAAGACCCATGGCACCTCTCTGTACCGCGTGCGTGTTGTAGGTAAGACCCATGGCACCTCTCTGTACCGCGTGCGTGTTGTAGGTAAGACCCATGGCACCTCTCTGTACCGCGTGCGTGTTGTAGGTAAGACCCATGGCACCTCTCTGTACCGCGTGCGTGTTGTAGGTAAGACCCATGGCACCTCTCTGTACCGCGTGCGTGTTGTAGGTAAGACCCATGGCACCTCTCTGTACCGCGTGCGTGTTGTAGGTAAGGCCCATGGCACCTCTCTGTACCGCGTGCGTGTTGTAGGTAAGGCCCATGGCACCTCTCTGCACACCAGTGCGTGTTGTAGGTAAGACCCATGGCACCTCTCTGCACACCAGTGCGTGTTGTAGGTAAGACCCATGGCACCTCTCTGCACACCAGTGCGTGTTGTAGGTAAGACCCATGGCACCTCTCTGCACACCAGTACGTGTTGTAGGTAAGACCCATGGCACCTCTCTGCACACCAGTGCGTGTTGTAGGTAAGACCCATGGCACCTCTCTGCACACCAGTACGTGTTGTAGGTAAGACCCATGGCACCTCTCTGCACACCAGTGCGTGTTGTAGGTAAGACCCATGGCACCTCTCTGCACACCAGTGCGTGTTGTAGGTAAGACCCATGGCACCTCTCTGCACACCAGTGCGTGTTGTAGGTAAGACCCATGGCACCTCTCTGCACACCAGTGCGTGTTGTAGGTAAGACCCATGGCACCTCTCTGCACACCAGTGCGTGTTGTAGGTAAGACCCATGGCACCTCTCTGCACACCAGTGCGTGTTGTAGGTAAGACCCATGGCACCTCTCTGCACACCAGTACGTGTTGTAGGTAAGACCCATGGCACCTCTCTGCACACCAGTGCGTGTTGTAGGTAAGACCCATGGCACCTCTCTGCACACCAGTACGTGTTGTAGGTAAGACCCATGGCACCTCTCTGCACACCAGTGCGTGTTGTAGGTAAGACCCATGGCACCTCTCTGCACACCAGTACGTGTTGTAGGTAAGACCCATGGCACCTCTCTGCACACCAGTGCGTGTTGTAGGTAAGACCCATGGCACCGCTCTGCACACCAGTGCGTGTTGTAGGTAAGACCCATGGCACCTCTCTGCACACCAGTGCGTGTTGTAGGTAAGACCCATGGCACCTCTGCACACCAGTGCGTGTTGTAGGTAAGACCCATGGCACCTCTCTGCACACCAGTACGTGTTGTAGGTAAGACCCATGG
>JAWQFJ010003208.1:102021-157817 GCA_034096865.1 Theodoxus fluviatilis | reverse complement strand
AAAGGCAGTATTACATATTCAGGTGTTATGATATGGAATACACTTCCATTGCACCTTAGGAACAATACTTCCTTGACGTCTTTTAAAGCATCCATACGTGATTATCTATTCAGATGATCTCACTTCTGTCGCCTGTACATATGACACGTATTGCTTGATCTTAAAGACTCACTGAGCTGACAGCTGTCAAAGACATATACTAAAATCTTTGTCATTGTTGATCATATTCTTCATATATCTTACCAACTGTTGTACATGGATTAGCTACTGTGTATTTTGTGTCTTAATTATCAATGTTTTCATTTCTTTATGAGCAAGGACAATTTGTAAGAAAGGCAGAAATGCCTAAAATTTCATCCTTGATAAATAAAGAATCAATCAATCAATCTCTCTCTCTCTCTCTCTCTCACTCTCTCTCTCCTCTCTCTCTCTCTCTCTCTCTCTCTCTCGCTCTCGCTCTCTCGATCTCTCGCTCGCTCGCTTGCTCGCCCATTCGCTGAATCACTCTCGATCTAAGGAAATATTTGTCAAACCAGTATTTCTAAACAACCTGTATGATCATTTTGGTTCAGTAAACTGAGCACATCGCTATCAAAAGTCAATCATGTCGAACACACTATTTCTAGAGCGTCAGCGACGAGTTTGTATATATGACTGTACGTCGACAACAAAAGCACGCATGAAAAACAATTTGGATGAAAAACTCGGGTTACTCACGTTGAAATGGTCGTTGTCCCCAACATTTCCGGACAGAGTACTCGGTGTTTGAAATCTCGTCCTTACAGTCACGTGACATACCGATGACCATGTGATATATCGTGATATATCGCGACTCGTTCTCGTTCAAATGCCGAGATTTCAAACACCGAGTACTCTGTCCGATGGGACAGAGTACTCGGAGTACTCTGTCCGGAGTGGACAGAGTACTCGGAGTACTCTGTCCGGAAATGTTGGGGACAACGACCATTTCAGCGTTACTCACTGCTCTTCCCGATCCAAGTCCATTTAGAAGCTGTTGGAGGGAAAAACGGATGAATAAAGCACACATTAGGCTTGTTCAGGAGTATGAAGCGCTGCATGAGCGCTTCATGTTGGCAACTGAGCGCCCTTTGCCTCTCCTGAACACCTACAGATTTAGTGCAGCGCTACACTTGTTAAAGGGATCGAGGTAAATCTTCTGCGCCCCATGTTGTGTGCTAGGCGCTAAGAAAGTGTTTTCTTTGCCACAGACATCCTTTATGCACGTTTAAATGTATTCTGCATGAATAAAGTCCACTACTGTGTCATCCTTACTTGCCATTACTCGCACATACAGAACGCTGGGGGCAAATAAAGCCCGTTCCCGTCCCAAAATGATGTTTCTGATGGTTATTTTACGCATCGACGGCCACTGCGGGATCGAAGACGCCATTTTGAAAATCGTGTGAATCGCCTCGGATCAGCGCTGAGTGAATCACACCCCAAAATTGCTGTTCAGGAGTGAACCGCGTGCAGCGCTGTGCCTCCTGAACAAGCCCAAAATTTGATTCCGTCTCCGACTTCGCGACACCTGTACGTCCCAGTGACATATGCGCATGCGCACTGCTCCTTTATGCGGTGGCTGAGCGTCGTCTGCTAGAC
Source organism: Theodoxus fluviatilis (assembly GCA_034096865.1). NCBI lineage: Eukaryota > Metazoa > Mollusca > Gastropoda > Cycloneritida > Neritidae > Theodoxus > Theodoxus fluviatilis. The sequence goes on along the minus strand of JAWQFJ010003208.1, from coordinate 156,197 downwards.
TTCGTGTCGATAGTATGATTACGTTGTGTAACAGCGACAGAACGCATGAAGATTGATTTGTCGTGTGAATGTGCTCTGAAACTCCACCATTTTACCCAGGCATAAAAGTGATAATCTCTAGCATTTTACTGGCCCCCGCCTCTTCTCAACCTTTCTCTTCTACATGTGTATTCTCCTTCTTCCTTCCTTTTCCCTTCCGTACTGTCGGTGTGCAGGAATGAATGACAGCGTTTGTGTTTGGAGCAAATATGCGCTTATGCAAGCCGTCTATGTGTATGACTTTGTCTGCACTTGCATGTGTGCATTCGCGTGTTAAAATGCGTGCATGCATGCGGACGTATTCGTGTGTGTCGTTGGGTGTCCGTTTGTGAGTGTGAGTACATGCAGGAGTATTAAACTGTGTGTGCTCATGTGCATGCATGCATGCTGCTCTCGCTCTGGAATTTGCTTTTGTGGTTTTATAGGTCCATGTATGCATTCGAGCACGAGTATGTGTGTGTGTGTGTGTGTGTGTGTGTGTGTGTGTGTGTGTATGTGTGCGTGTGTGTATGTGTGTGTGCATGCATGCGCATTGTGTGTGTGTGCGCGCGCGCTCTCGTGCGCATGTGTGTGCGTTTTTGTATGCGTGTGTGTATTGGTGTGTGTGTGCGCGCGCGGCGCGGGCGTGTGTGTGCGTTTGTGTGTGTGTGTGTGCGTTTGTGTGTGTGCTTTTCTGTGTGTGTGTTTGTGTGTGCACGCGCGTACTTGTGTGCGAATAATTTGTGATTTTTGACGTGACAAGAGGAGAAAAGACAGAAAACGTTGGGAGCAGTCATCAAATACCCGGATTCACAGACTCGCTGCAGATTAAATTATCCCTCCAGGTTTACTGGAGGTCCTACAGACTTTATCCCTCCAGGTTTACTGGAGGTCCTACAGACTTTATCTGTCTGTGTGTGTGTCTGTCTGTCTGTCTGTCCCGACTCAACGGCTGATTTCCCAAAAACTACTGGACGGATTTCCTTGACATTTTGCACACTAACTGGAAATTAGGTCCGATTGAATGTATCAAATTTTCAGAATTGAGGCTTGAAGAGAAAGTGGTTTTTTAAGGTTGTACACTCGACATCGCCTCCCCAAATAATCCATTCATGGAATGGCGAAATTGCGAAATGTGTGACGTCATTTGCGAGTAGATTTTTGTTAAGGATGAATTTCGAGAACATTGGTGAAAGGATAAAGAAGAATTTTTTACGATGCAAGTAGTCAATTGATGGAATGGCGACCCACTCCACAGCCACGTCCCTTTCTCGCTGTATCTCGCGTGGTTATAATTGCTGGCGCGAAAATGGCTTCCGAATGAACGCCAACTAACTCGTTGCATTGTATTCTGGACAGCATTTGTGTCTCATTTTTGCCAGACAGTGAGAAGATTTCTCAGACTGTGATAGACAGGGGTATGAATAAATACTACTCATGTTATTTAGACGAAATTAAGATCTATTAGCAAGCGGATTAAACGGTGGAGGTGACAGCTCGGTGCTTCAGATCAATGCGGAAAAAATTAAGCAGCACATTATGTATCGACTTTCTTTCCATCTTGACGCTGCTAAGCAGAAGATCAACCATCCTCATTGCTCGTGCAAGGCTGGGTAAGTGTTGTTGGTTTTTTAATCATGTATCTGTTACGTGTTTGATGGAGTAAGCTAAGCTCGTATTCCAAAATTTTATAACCTACACTTGAAGTGTTGTGTGTGGAGCCAAAAAGCTTCCGCAACTGTCCTTTGCACTGACTGTCCTATGCACGGACTGTCCTTTGCATTAACTGTCCTTCACACTGACTGTTCTATGCACTGACTGTCCGATGCACTGACTGTCCTATGCACTTTCACACTGACCAGTGCACAGAATGACCGGCATGTGTCCGAAGCACTGGTGAGCGCGACATGTCAGTGTGAAGGACAGTTAATGCAAAGGACGGTCAGTGCAAAGGACAGTCCGTGCATAGGACAGTCAGTGCAAAGGACAGTTGCGCAAGCTTTATGGATCCACACACAACACTTCAGCAGTAGGTTCTACAATTTTGGAATGCGAGCTTAGGTTAATCCATCAAACGCGTAACAGATAAATGATTTTAAAAAACAACAACACTTATACAGCCTTGCACAAGCAATGAGCAGTAATGTTCAATTTCAAATGCAGATCTGAGACTCACCCCCGCACAGACTCCTTTGCTTTTATTCAGCCGGTTGAGATTTAGCTGCTCGTGTGGCCACGGAAAAGAACGTTATAAATGCTTTACAAACACTCTGTGTGACGTTGCTCCTCCTGTGTTCTGGAAAAACACTGGTTCGGTGCTACATGCACTTGTCTAGGGGATTAATTCTTGTGGAGGAGAAACTCAACAGGTTAATTTTCCTTTCAAACTCATGCAATGACGCAAGAGGACACAAGGTGATAATTAAGAAGGAACTTTAATGATTCTGGAAGTGATTCAAAATAATGATTGGTAAATCAATTTGCATGCATGAAACTCCTTTGTTCAATCCTAATTTTAGCCAGCCAGCCTTTTTCATATCATGGTAAAACTTATCTGAGTTCACTGAGTCCGTTCTGTGGAGGAATGATGAAGGGTGTCAGGGTGGCGTGACCCTGTAGTTGCACTGGCAAAGGGGGTCAGGGCAGTTGACCCGGTGGCTGCTCCAGAAGGGGGTTGTTTTTGGAGCGTCAAAGGGGGTGTCGACAGAGGCATTGGTGGGTCCTGCAGAGTTGAGGGTTGAATCAGCCTCGTCTCTCCTCACGTCCGTTCTGGTGGCGGGGTCAGGGTCATCTCCGCTTCGGTTGCAGCTTGTCAGCGAGCGGCTGCCCGCATCTGCTCCATCCAGGGGGGCTGGAGGCGGTGGGTTGAAGGAGGGTGGGGAGGGGAACCATTCCCTGTCCTCCCTTAGGTCAGACTGGCCTTAACTGATACCATGATTGTATTCTCTCGCTCCCAGCAGAGGGGCAAACACCCAGTCCCCAAACACGCCCGTCCCCAAACACGCCAGTCCCCAAACACGCCAGTTCCCAAACACGCCAGTTCCACTAGCAGACTGCTGTCTGTATTTATCCCCTGCTCCCATGTCTCCATTGAGAGTCTCAGAGACTCACCAATGGGAAGAAGGGGATGTTTGGCGCCTGCTGACTAAGCACTTTTCTACCGCCCAAACTCTTAAAAGTTCACTACTCTGGGCCAATGGGAAAGAAGAGAAAATTGGCGCATTTTCGTCCCACTGTGTTCAAAGTCTCCCACAGTCAGCACAAATTCTCTGGGCTCAAAGCTTGGCGCCCAAACTGGAAACCGGTTCACTGTTTCCACAAGACTTCACCACAGTAATCTCTTTTCAAGGCATGGCTGGTTGCTTAACATACTACATTTATTTGAGGTCTGGCTGGCTTCTATATCATTAAGTATTCCTTACTTAAAACATGCATAAACACACAATTCATAGTGGTAGTGGTGTGATGCTTCAGTCTTAAAAACACGCTTAAATCATTAAAGCAATAAAGAGGGTAAAACATGAATCTGTCACACTCTGTCATATCAATTCTCTAATGGCTCAGCTGGTAGAGCGTTGGACTCTTGGTCATGCATGACCAGATTCGATTCTGTGCTGAAACTTTTTTTCCTCTCTTTTTTCGAGAGGTTGTGGGTTCGAACCCAACCTGGTTTTTTGTGTTTTTGTGTGTGTGTGTTTTTTCCCCCTCTTTTCTCGAGAGGTTGTGGGTCCGAACCCGATATTAAATGTGTTTTTTAAATATATATGCCAAAACCTGGAGGTTCAGCGCCAGCGGTTTTTATCTGTGTGTGTGTCTGTCTGTCCCGACTTAACGGCTGATTTCTCAAAAACTACTGGACGGATTTCTTTGGCATTTTGCACACTAACTGGAAGTTAGGTCCGATTGAATGTATCAAATTTTCAGAATCGATGCTTGAAGAAAAAGTGGTTTTTTAAGGTCGTACAATCGACATCGCCTCCCCAAATACTCAATTCATGGAATGGCGAAATTGCAAAATGTGTGACGTCATTAACAACGTGACGTCATTTGCGAGTAGATTTTTGAGGAGGATGAATTTCGAGAACATTGGTGAAAGGATAAAGAAGGATTTTTTACGATGCACGTAGTCAATTGATGGAATGGCGACCCACTCCACAGCCACGCCCCTTTCTCGCTCTATCTCGCGTGGTAACAGATGCAGGCGGCAAAATGGCTTCCACATGAACGCAGATTCGTTGCGTTGTATTCTGGACAGCATTTGTGTCTCATTTTTGCCAGACAGTGAGAAGATTTCTCAGACTGTGATAGACAGGGGTATGAATAAATACTACTCATTGCCCTCCAGGTTTACTGGAGGTCCTACAGACTTTATTGTATTTTTTAAATAGTGCCAAAACCTGGAGGTTCAGCGCCAGCGGTTTTTTTATTTATTTTTCTTGACTCACCAAACATGACGTCATAATCGCCCATGCATTTTACCGTTAACAAAATCAAACACTGAAAAACGAAACCAATAGACTCAATTACAGCGTGGGGGATCGGAACTGAGGAAGCGACAGCGCTGGAGAGAGAGAGAGAGAGAGAGTGAGAGAGAGAGAGAGAGAGAGAGAGAGAGAGAGTGTGTGTGTGTGTAAGCGCGCGTTTGTGTGTGTGTGTGTGTGTGTGTGTGCGTGTGTGTGTTTATTTTCTGTAACGTTACACACACATACCTTAGTAGTCACACACACATGCCATCACAGTCATACACAAGAATGTGGCGAGACAAAAGCGTATGGAAATAATACATACTCTTAAGCACCAGCATTTTCACACTCACATGCGACCATCGGCATGCAAATACCATCACAGTGATAGACAAATTACCATCATTGTCACACACCCATACACCAACAGTCACACACATACAACCACAGTCACACACACATACCAACACACATACACCACCACAGTCACACACAGATACCACTGCAGTCATACAAATACCAAAAGCCACACACATACAACCACAGTCACACACACATATATCACTGCAGTCACGCACACATATCTCCACGGTTACATGTATTCAACCAGTCACACACATACCACCACACATACACAACCACAGTCACACACAGATACCACGACAGTCTCACATATACCAAGAGTCACACACATACCACCACAGTCTCACACACATACCATTACAGTCACACACACATACCTCCACTATCACACATATATATATACAACCCCAGTCACACACATACCACCACAGTCACACACATATACCAACACTGTCACATACACATACCCCCACAGTCACACATATATACCACCACAGTCACACACATACCACCACATTCACACACATATACCAACACTGTCACATACACATACCCCCACAGACACACATATTAACACCACAGTCACACACACCACCACAATCTCACACACACACACACACACCACTGCAGTCACAGACACATACCTCCACAGTCACACACCTATACCATCACAGTCACAAACACATACCACCACAATCACACACACACACACACCACTGCAGTCACAGACACATACCTCCACAGTCACACACCTATACCATCACAGTCATATACATACCACCACAGTCAGGGACACATACCACCACAATCACATACACATACTTCCACAGTCACACACATATACCACCACAGTCACACACACATACAACACAGTCACACACATACCACCACAGTCACACACATATATCACCACAGTCACACACACATATCACCACAGTCACAGACACATAGCACCACAGTCACACACATACCACTGCAGTCACACACACATACCACCACAGTCACACACACATACCATAACAGTCACACATACATACCACCACAGTCACACACATAGACCACCGCAGTCACACACATATACCACCACAGTCACACACACACCCCCACAGTCACAGACACATAACAACAATATAACACACATACCACCACAATCACACACACATACCACCACATTCACACACTTATACCACTGCAGTCACACACATACCACCACAGTCACATACATACCACCAGTCACACACATACCTCTACAGTCAGGACACATACCACCACAGTCACACTCACATATACCGCAGCACACATGCATACCACCACAGTCACAACACATACCATCACAGTCACAAACACACACCACCACAGCCACACACATACACCACACACACACACATACCACACAGCACACACATACAACCACAGTCACACATATACCACAACAGTCACACACACATACTCCAACAGTCACACACATACCACCACAGTCACACACACATACCACCACAGCCACAGACACATACCACCACAGTCACACACACATATCACCACAGCCACACACATACCACCACAGTCACACACATACCACCACAGTCACAAACACATACCACCACAGTCACACACATACCACCACAGTCACACACACATACCACCACAGTCACACACATATACCACCACAGTCACACACATACCACCACAGTCACACACATACCACCACAGTCACACACACATACCACACACACACACATACCCCACACACACACACACACACACACACACACACATACACACACACAGACACATACACACCACACACACACACACACATACCACACACACACACACACACATACCACACACACACACATACCACACACACACACACACCACACACACAACACACACACACACACACACACCACACAACACACACACACACATACACACACACATACACACACACACACATCACATATACACACATCAAACACACATCACCACATCACACACAACACCACACACAGTACACACACACATACACACACCACACACACACCACACATACACACATCACCAGTCACACACACACACATACACACAGACACACACACACACATACCACACACATCACACACACACATACCACCACAGTCACACACATACCACACACAGTCACACACGTACCACACAGATCACACACATCACAACAGTCACACACACATCCACCACAGTCACACAGCACATACCACACAGTCACATACACATACACAACAGTCACACACACACAACACAGTCACACACACACACAACCACACACACACACATACACACCACAGTACACACACAAACACACAAACACACACACATACCACCACAGTCACACACACAACACAGTCATACACACACGCACAAACACACACACATACACCACACACAACACACACACATCACAGCACACATACACACCACTGTCACACACACAAACACACAGTCACACACACATACCCCACTGTCACACACATACCATCACACACAACACACACTCACACACACACATCCACAGCACACACACACACCACAGTCACACACATACCACCACACACACACACACACACACAGCACAGATACACACACACACATACACACACACAGCACACACACATACCACCACAGCACACACACATACCACCACATCACACAAACACAACCCAGTCACACACTACACCACACACGCACACACACAACACACACACAACACCACATCACAACACATACCACACACACACACATACACCACGTCACACACAATACACACATCTACACACACACTCAGTGCAAACCCACATACCCCCACTGTAACACACATACCTTTCCAGTCACATACACATACCCCAACTGTAGCGCACATACCTTCCCGTCACACACATACCACCACAGTCACAGACACATCCAGACAGTCACACACACACACACCACAGGCACACACACACATACCTCCACAGTCACACACAAATACCTCAACAGTCACACACACATACTACCACAGTCACACACATACCACCAGTCACACACATAATACCACAGTCACACACACAGACCACCACAGTCACACACATATACCACCACAATCACACATGTACCACCACAGGCACACAGACACATACCACCACAGTCATACTCCTACTACCACTGTCACAAACACATATCACCACAGTTACAAACACATACCATCACAGTCATACCAAATACCTTCCAAAACACAAACACATACCACCACAGTCACAGACATACCACCACAGTCATACACATATACCATCACAGTCACACACATACCACCACAGTCACACACATACCACCACAGTCACACACATATACCATCACAGTCACACACACATACCACCACAGTCACAGACATATACCACCACAGTCACACACACATACCTTCCAAGTTACACACACATACCTTCCTAGTCACACACACATGCCTTCCTAGTCACACACACATGCCACCACAGTCATACACATATACTACCACAGTCACATACACATACCTTCCAAGTTACACCCACATATCTTCCAAGTTACACACACATATCATCACAGTCACACACATATACTACCACAGTCACATACACATACCTTCGAAGTTACACACACATACCTTCCAAGTTACACACACATATCTTCCTAGTCACACACACATGCCACCAGTCACAAACATATCCTTCCTAGTCACAGACACATACCACCAGTCACAAACATATTCTTCGTAGTCACACACTCAAACCGCCACAGTCACAAACATATACCACCACATTCACACACACATACTTCCACAGTCACACACACATACCACCAGAGTCACACACACATACCACCACAGTCACAAACACATACCACCACAGTCACACACACATACCACCACAGTCACACACATATATCATCACAGTCACACACACATACCACCACAGTCACACACACATACCACCACAGTCACACACACATATCACCACAGTCACACACACATACCACCACAGTCACACACACATACCACCACAATCACAAACACATACCACCACAGTCACACACACACATATCATCACAGTCACACACACATACCATCACAGTCTCACACACACATACCACCACAGTCACAAACACATACCACCACAGTCACACACACATATCACCACAGTCACACACATACATACATCACCACAGTCACACACACATACCACCACAGTCACAAACACATACACCACAGTCACACACACATATCACCAGTCACACACACATACCACCACAGTCACACACACATACCACCACAGTCACACACACATACCACCACAGTCACACACACATACCACCACAGTCACAGACATAGACCACCACAGTCACACACATATACCACCACAGTCCCAGATAAACATCACCACAGTCACAGACACTTACCTCCACAGTCACAAACACATACAACCACACACACACACATACTCCCACTCTCAGACAAATATCTTTACAACAGAATTCAGTGCCACTAAAAAGGCAATTACCAGCAACACAACAAAAAGGGACAAGATAACAATGCTCACATACACGCACCCTACTTGACCTACTATCACACACACACACACACACACACACACACACACACACACACACACACACTACTATCACACAGACACACTACCATCACACAGACACACGCTTTACCATCACACACACATTTCTACTGCACAGACACACACATACACACACTAGCATCACACAGGCAGACACACAACCATCACATAGACTCACAAGTATCACACAGAGGGACACACTACTATTGCTGAAATGGTCGTTGTAACCAACATTTCCGGACACTGTACCTGAGGTACTCTGTCCGATCGGACAGAGTACCTCAGTTTGAAATCTCGGCATTTGAACGAGAACGAGACTCTGCCTGACTGACTTTGCATGACCGGGGAGTTATGCTAAGATCCGGCCGCGTTAATGTAACTGCGTTTTGCAGTCAGGCGGAGTGGCGGGTGCAGTCTGAGCTGAGCGCTATCATCGGTATGTCACGTGACTGTAAGGACGAGATTTCAAACTGAGGTACTCTGTCCGATCGGACAGAGTACCTCAGGTACAGTGTCCGGAAATGTTGGTTACAACGACCATTTCAGCACTACTATTACACAGAGAGACACACTACTATCACACAGACACACCTTACCATCACAATAAACACACTGCCATTACACACACACACACACACACACATACACACACACACACACACACACACACACACACACTACCATCATACAGACACACTATCATCACCCAGACAGACACACTATCATCACGCAGACAGACACTACCATCACAGAGACACACACACACTACTATCATACGGACACACGTACTACTAACACAGAGACACACATACACTACCAACACACAGACACACATACACTACCATCACACGGACAGACACACTACTATCACATAGACAGACACAGACGACTACCATCACACAGACACTCACACACACACTACCATCACACAGACAGACACTACCATCGCACGGACACACACTACTATCACACAGACAGACACTACCATCACACAGACAATCACACTACCATCACACAGACAGGCACTACCATCACACACACACACACACACTACAATCACACGGACACACACACTACCATCAGAAAGACAGACAGACACTACCATCACACAGACAGACACATTACCATCACACAGACACACACACACACACACACACACACACACACACAACCATCACACAGACACACACACAACCATCACACAGACACACACACTACACATCACGCAGACACACACACACACACACACACACACTATCACGCACACACACACACACACACTACTATCATGCAGAAACACACACACACACACACTACCATCACACAGACACACACACTACAATCACACGGACAGACATACTACCATCACACAGACAGACACTACCATCACACAGACACACACACTAACATCACACAGAATCACACACATCCATCACGCAGACACACACTACTACAATGACACAGACAGACACTACGATCACACAGACACACACATTACCATCACACAGACAGACACACTACCATCCCATAGACACACACACTACCATCACCTACACAGGTACACTACCATCAGAAAGACAGACACACTACCATCACAAAGACAGACACTACCATCACACGGACAGACACACCACCACCACATATACACAATACCATCACACAGACAGACACACTCCCAACACACAAACACACACACTGCCATCACATAGACACACTTTCTACCATCACGTAGACACACTCACTACCATCACACAGACACACACACAACCATCACACAGACACACTCTCTACCATCACACAGACACACACACTACCATCACACAGACACACTACCATCACACAGACACACTCACTACCATCAAACAAACACACACACTACCATCACACAGACAGACACACTACCATCACACAGACACACACACTACCATCACACAGACACACTCACTACCATCACACAGACACACTCACTACCATCACACAAACAGACACACTACCATTACACACAGACACACTCACTACATCACACAGACACACTCACTACCATCACACAAACAAACACACTACCATCACACAGACAGACACACTACCATCACACAGACACACTCACTACCATCAAACAAACAGACGCACTACCATCATACAGACAGACACACTACCATCACACAGACAGACACACTACCATCACACAGACAGACACACTACCATCACACAGACAGACACACTACCATCACACAGACACACACACTACCATCACACAGACACACACACTACCATCACACAGACACACTACCATCACACAGACACACTACCATCACACAGACACACACACTACCATCACACAGACACACTACCATCACACAGACACACTCACTACCATCACACAGACACACACACTACCATCACACAGACACACACACTACCATCACACAGACAGACACACTACCATCACACAGACACACTCACTACCATCACACAGACACACTCACTACCATCACACAGACACACTCACTACCATCACACAGACACACTCACTACCATCACACAGACACACACACTACCATCACACAGACACACTCACTACCATCACACAGACACACTACCATCACACAGACACACTCACTACCATCACACAGACACACTCACTACCACCACACAGACACACATACAACCATCACACAGACACAAACACTACAATCACACAGACACAAACACTACAATCACACACAGACACACTACCATTACACAGACACACTCACTACTACACACACACTCACACACACAGACACACACACACCACACACAGACACACACACACCACACACAGACACACACACACCACACACACACACACACACACCACACACAGACACACACACACACACACACACACACACACACACACAACCACACACACACACACACACACACACACACACACACACACAGACACACACACACACAGACACACACACACACACAGACACACACACACACACACACACACACACACACACACACACACACACACACACACACACACACACACACACACACACACACACACACAGACACACACACACACAGACACACACACACACAGACACACACACACACACACAGACACACACACACACAGACACACACACACACACACACACACACACACACAACACACACACACGACACACACACACACACACACACACACACACACACACACACACACACACACACACACACACACACACACACACACACACACAGACACACACACACCGACACACCACACAACACACACACACCACACACACACACACACACACACCACACACACACACACACACACACACACACACACACAACACACGCACACACACACACACACATCCACACGACATATAACACACTACCACCACACACACACAACAGAACACTACACATCACACTACACACACACTACACTACACAGACACACACACTACTACACACGATCAGACACATCAACATCACACAGACACACACACTACCATCACACACACATACCACACCATCACACAGACACACACACACCATCACACACACACACACCACACACACACTACCACATCCCACTACACAACACCCCACATACACGCTCACTACCCATCACAGCTGCCCACACCATAGCAACCACATAGAAGCGCTGGGTCTCCGCTCGTTCTCCTACGTGTCCAACCTTGGAATGCGCTCCCACAGAACATCGAGAAGCAAAGTCACTAGAGGACTTCACAGAGCACTCTCAGACTCACCTTTTCTGACTGGGATCTGTGTAAATAGTCTCAAATGAAAGGACATACCTGACTGAAAGACTGTGCACCAGTCTCTGTTTTGTTAACTTTTTCTCCCTTCCCCCAATCTCCTGCGCCTTGAGCATGCTGCCAGCATGATATGTGCGCACATATAGGGACATCATCATCATCACCATGACACACACACATCACACAGACACACACACTACCATCACACACACACACACACACACACACACACACACACACACTCACACACACACACACACACACACACACACACACACACACACACACACACACACGTACAATACTACCACACAGAAAGACAAACTATCATCACACAGACACACTACCATCAGAGACACACACACAAACATACACACCACTATCACACACACACACACACACACACACACTACTATCACACAGACATATAAACACTACCTTCACTCAGACACACAAACAGAAACACTACCATCACATTGATGCACACACTACTATTACACAGACACACACACTACTATCACACGGACAGACACACTACTATCACACAGACAGACACACTATCATCACACAGACAGACACACTACCATCACACAGACAGACAAACTTCCATCACACAGACAGACACACCATATCCACACAGACAGACACACTACCATCACACAGACAGACACACTACCATTACACAAACAGACACACTGTCATTACACTGACCCACACATCCCACCACACAGACAGACACACTACCATCACACGGACAGACACACTACCATTACGCAAACAGACACACTGTCATTACACTGACCCACACACCCCACCACAACAGACAGACACACTTTCATCAAACAAGGAGACATTCTAACATTACTGACTGAGAAGCATGCGTATACCCTCATTATTGTGACAAATCCAGTGCCATTTCCTCCTCAGATTACACTCCAAGTTAGTTACTTCAAGTGCAATGGTCGTCTTTGGCTCAGAATAATACCACTACACATCAATAGTTAACATGTGTTACGAACCCGACCCCTCTATTTGTATTTCTCTGTGTGGTTTTGGCAAGCTACGTTCTCTGTGTGAGCTAATGAAGCATCATACCACTACCACTATGAATTGTGTGTTTATGCATGTTTTAAGTAAGGAATACTTAAGGATATAGAAGCCAGCCAGACCTCAACTAAATGTAGTTTATTAAGCAACCAGCCATGCCTTTAGAATATTACTGTGTTGGCGGGAAGAGTGAACATTTTTCAAGTTGGCGCCAAGCTTGTGCTGACTGTGTGAGAGACTTTGAACCCAGAGAATTGTGCTGACGGTGCCAGACTTTGAGTGGGACGATATTGCGCCAATTTTCTCTACTTCCCTATTGGTCCAGAGTAAGAGAACTTTGAAGACATTAAGCGGTAAGAAGTTGTCGAGTCAGCAGGCGCCAAACATCCCCTCCTTCCCATTGGTGAATTTCTGAGACTCTCAATCCAGACGTGGAAGAAGATATAAATACAGGCAGATTCTGCTAGCGGGGACTGGCGTGTTTGCTCCTCTCCCCGGGAGCACTGAAAGAATACGACATGGTATCAATTAAGGCCAGTCTGACCTAGGGGCAAGGGCAGGGAATGGCGTCCCTCCCCACCCCCCTACAACACCGCCTCCAGCCCCCCTGGATGGAGGAGATGCCGGCAGCCGCTCGCCCACAAGCTGCAACCAAGCGGAGATGACCCTGACCCCGCCACCAGACACGGGACGAGAGGAGAGATGAGGCCAGTTCAACCTCCCCTCTGCAGGACCCGCCAATGCATCAGTCGACATCCCCTCCACACCCCAAGACAACCCCCTTCAGGAGCAGCCATGGGGTCAATTGCCCTGACCCCCTTCAGCACAGACAACCACAGGGTCACGCCGCCCTGACACCTTTCATCATTCCTCCACAGAACGGACTCAGTGAACTCAGATAAGTTTTTACCATGATACTATAGAAAAGGCTGGCTGGCTAAAAGAACTAGAATTGAACACAGAAGTTTTTATTATTATTCATGCACGTTGATTTACTGATCATTGTTCTATCACTTCAAGTGTTATTAAAGTCATTTTTGTATTTGACCTCTGCATCCATCTTCTCTGTTGCCTTGTCCAGTCTTGACAGCGAGAAAGGTGAATGAATATTGCATGCAGCAGTGCGTTTACCCCTAGACATCTTCTTCATTAAGAATAATCAGAGCACGGCATGTAATAACACGATGTTCACCTTGCACATTCATACTTATTCACGCACACACAGGGTTACAACACACAGGGTTACAACACACAGGGTTACAACACACAGGGTTACAACACACAGAAACGATACAGGGTAGCAGTTGATAGGGAAGCGCAAGAAATTACTCATCCAGATTTCTCCCGTCCCGGACTGTCGTAGAATATTTCGGAACCAGGATAAATCGGAACCGGTTCCCAAAAATCCTAGGATATTTCGGAACCATTCCCATTTATCCCGCACCTGACGGCAGGATATTTGGGAACCACCAGGATATTTCGGAACCACCTTCTAGATGATTTTCTGAGTTTCTAGACGGTTTCAAATCAGAGTTTACACTTTGTACACTTTTTTTTGTAATTGTGCGTGTGTCCGAGTGTGTGTGTCTGAGCGTGTGCATGCGTGCGTGCGTGCGTGCGTGCGTGTGTGTGTGTGTGTGTGTGTGTGTGTGTGTGTGTGTGTGTGTGTGAGGGAAGGAAAATGCAAGCACAAACACAAGCAATTCTACACAATTCTTTAGCTACCCATAGTCTACAAATTCCCTTCACATTCTTCCGCAACAGAACACTTGTTTGCCACAGGCGTGGGAAAACTCACGCGCTGGAGTACAGTGAGTTGTAACTCAGTGAAATTTGACACGGAATGATGCAGACAGAATATTAGTGAAGCCATGTGGGCCTTCTGTGCGTGAATTTGTAATTCATAAACAGGTAGGTGAGAAGAGATTTATTGCACAACCTCAGCAAAGTGTGAGAAACTCTTCACAATCTGTTTAGAAAAAGTCGTAGACTAAAAAATTCATGTGGGCTAATGACCTTCTAGACGGTTCCGAAATATCCTGGTGGTTCCGAAAAATCCTGCCACCAGGGCCAGGATAAATCGGAATGGTTTCGAAATATCCTGTCACCAGGGCCAGGATAAATCGGAATGGTTCCGATTTGTCCGGTTCCGAAATATCCTGCGACACCGGGTATAGGACCACGGCACTGAGCCTCGCACAAAATGAAACGCCAAAACCTGCTCGCTTACATCCGCCTGTCAAAAAACAGGATTTCAATAGGGGAGTAGAGGTTGAGGAGATGACTAATAATATTACTGTTTTCTGGGCCGGGAGGAGGAGCACCAACATAGGAGATCAGCCTAGAAAGTAAAACTCTGCTATCGGTGCTTCATCGACATATCAGTGCCCAGGGCGTTCAAAATGTGACAAGACACGCTTTGTGTACAAAGCCAACATCTTTTGCTACTTTTGATTGGGTTTTGCAAATGTGCTTGCTTTACTGAGTGTCTCAAGCTTTCTCGTCTTGTGCGAGGTGTTGCGCCACCTCACACCGTGACGCTCCGAACAGCGTCCCAGCCCACCACAATGAGCTTTGGACCAGCATCTTAATCACCAGACCAGAGCAAAAGCTGCAATGGTAGATTGTCAGTCTGCCTGAGCGGAGAGAGAGTCAAGGAAAAGAGCAGAGTCGAATGAAGTCGTACACGTACCTGGGTGTTGGGGTACTCGAGGGCAGTCGCTGTCACGGCTAGTGTGCCTGGTTGAGACACTGCGCCTCTCTGGTCGAAGCGGTCCACCAAGCTAGACGTGGGATCTCCGTTGGCAACACGTAACACGTCGTGAAACTAGAGCACTGAGGCATGCGTTGAGAGCATGTCTATTTTTGGTTGCTGATCTAAGGGCGCATGAATTAATATCCAGGTGAGTTCAGAGGTGAAATCGAAACGAAAGTACGGACTGTTTTCCCCACGTTCAGGCCTGACTTTCTGGGCGAGCCTTTTTACTGTAACACACGCTTCGATGAGTTCGGCCCGAGGACTCGAAATAGGAGATGTCGACAGACGGGTAGCTGTATCCTACACCTTGAAATGGGCAAAACCTCTCGAAATCTTCTCATAGGGGCCTACTTTGCATTGACACCAGCACCGGTTTCGGGCGGTGTGAAAAAATACACGAAGGTTTTCTTTTCCGGGAATTATTTTCGTCTGATGTTACGAAAGCAGCAGTCAACAGTTTCGCACAGCTTCAGGTTTCTGTGGCCGAGTTTTGTGACTGTCCTCTGCAGAACCCCTCGAAATGACACGCATCTTTATCCTCGACTTTCCAAGGGTATTGTGGATGCAGACATATACATGCGGCGCGTTGTTTACGCTAGGATCCTGCGAGGCATAGGCCGATGTCAACATGTCAAGAATTGCATACCTCCCTCATCAGCTGGAGTGCTGCGGTCTGTGTGTTTTCGGGGCCTGCTCCAGTAGCACCCGCACAGCCAGCCCCAAGCAGCATTTACATTGCCTTTACATCTGCTTTCATCATGTTGACACATGCTGACACCGGCCTATTCCTCGCAGGATCTTGGCTTTCCTCGCGTCTAGGCAACGCGCCCCTGTTAAGGAAACGTCTCACCCAGATACAGATCTACTGGGTTCCCTTTTCAACTCCACAGCCTTTTCAGGTGACCCTTTCATCTCAAATCCCAGTGTGCGCTGCGAGTAAGAATGCACTCACTGCATCTCTCTACACACCCTCTGTGCAGTAGAGGTGAGGCTACACCCACTGCATCTCCCTACACACTCTCTGTGCAGTAGAGGTGAGAATACACCCACTGCATCTCCCTACACACCCTCTGTGCAGTAGAGGTGAGAATACACCCACTGCATCTCTCTACACACCCTCTGTGCAGTAGAGGTGAGAATACACCCACTGCATCTCTCTACACACCCTCTGTGCAGTAGAGGTGAGAATACACACACTGCATCTCTCTACACACCCTCTGTGCAGTAGAGGTGAGAATACACCCACTGCATCTCTCTACACACCCTCTGTGCAGTAGAGGTGAGAATACACACACTGCATCTCTCTACACACCCTCTGTGCAGTAGAGGTGAGAATACACCCACTGCATCTCTCTACACACCCTCTGTGCAGTAGAGGTGAGAATACACACACTGCATCTCTCTACACACCCTCTGTGCAGTAGAGGTGAGAATACACCCACTGCATCTCTCTACACACTCTCTGTGCAGTAGAGGTGAGAATACACCCACTGCATCTCTCTACACACCCTCTGTGCAGTAGAGGTGAGAATACACCCACTGCATCTCTCTACACACCCTCTGTGCAGTAGAGGTGAGAATACACCCACTGCATCTCTCTACACACCCTCTGTGCAGTAGAGGTGAGAATACACCCACTGCATCTCTCTACACACCTCTGTGCAGTAGAGGTGAGAATACACCCACTGCATCTCTCTACACACCCTCTGTGCAGTAGAGGTGAGAATACACCCACTGCATCTCCCTACACACCCTCTGTGCAGTAGAGGTGAGAATACACCCACTGCATCTCTCTACACACCCTCTGTGCAGTAGAGGTGAGAATGCACCCACTGCATCTCTCTACACACCCTCTGTGCAGTAGAGGTGAGAATGCACCCACTGCATCTCTCTACACACCCTCTGTGCAGTAGAGGTGAGAATACACCCACTGCATCTCTCTACACACTCTCTGTGCAGTAGAGGTGAGAATGCACCCACTGCATCTCTCTACACACCCTCTGTGCAGTAGAGGTGAGAATGCACCCACTGCATCTCTCTACACACCCTCTGTGCAGTAGAGGTGAGAATACACCCACTGCATCTCTCTACACACCCTCTGTGCAGTAGAGGTGAGAATACACCCACTGCATCTCTCTACACTACTGTCAAGCCACAGGTTGACAGTATGAATAAATAAATAGAATTAAATGTATATATAAGGAAAACAGAAAGATCTTGTCATGACCGAATTTGGACTGGGATCCTCTGGATTGGTGGACTGATGGTGGGGCCGCTGGGCCACCAGAAACTGATAGCATTATAGAATTAGAAAGTATCATTGTCGTAGAATGTGACGATGTAACTAAGAGGAATTCGTCATACCCAGAATCCTCCGGTTCCAGAGAAAGTTTGGTTCTCTAACCGTGGGAAGAAGAGGGAATCTCCCGAATTTTTCACACCATACCCTAGACATTGGTGAAGGGAAAATTTCCTTCCCAATGAGGGCGCTACAGTGTTAAAATTCTTTTTAACCTTAGTGTATTCCATTTATAAGGAATGGAATAAAGGCGTGTGAAATTGGTAGACGGGGTATTCACAGGTGGACTGGTGAGTGTTTTTCTCTCTCTTTTTATGATAGACACATATGTATAAAGGGACAGTTCAGTTATTTATTGCTTGTAAATTCTTGTTGTTGAGCTAGTCATTAATTAGGGTGATTGCTGGTGAGAGTTGAAGAAAATGAATTTTAAAAAGGTGCGTGACGTCAAATTGAATGTTTTCCTTTTTGAGAACGTCATTACTTCGCTATTTGACCCAGTCGCTAAACTGAAAACTGATACAATTATTTTATGAAGCTAGGCTTGTCTTGTTTTGTGAAATTATCGTTTAATGCAAATTGGGAAAATATATTATGGGGATCCAATGAAACATTTTTCTTTAGCACCTGCTTCGCCATCCCGACTTATGGTGGACGGTACCGCTTTGCTGTCGCCTTGGCGGGGAAGGAACAATACGGAGAAGGGACCTTGACATTGGGCCGGAGTTGAAGGAAAGCTTTCTTCGGGGAAAAGCGACTCCGATGTTTGGTTGGGATCCTCCGTTTCATCGAGAGTACCTGTGGAGATCCTGGGCGGTCAGCTGACTCTTTGGGGGAGGGGGGATTCGGGAGTTCTTTGGGGAGATTCGGGAACTTTTTGTTATGAATCAAATACTGTGATAGCATTGTTTTGTTTTTCAGTGTGATAATATCCTGACTGTGATTGTCTCAAAATAATAAATCTCTGTTTAGTTAATCTTAAAGTGTGTGATATCTTATCAAAAGTGGATGAATGTCTTTGAATGATTGTTCGTGAGCATACAGATACACCAAAGAGATCCAATCTATCATTTCGGTAAAAGAACCCCAGGATCTGTAGCTGGGATCCCAATCTCGGTTTTATCGGACCTGACAAGTAGGATGCACAAATAAACTTTTTTCTACGTCGACTATTCTTCTGAAGGCTGAGAACAGGTCCCCTCTACACAGTTTGCCACAAATGCATTGTTTGGCAGTCAAAATAAAGAGAATGGGTCTCTGCAAAAGACAGGCGTTTACGATTTATTAAACCCGTCACAAAAGTGCATGATGAGAGAAAGTTCTTGTCCCTAACATTGTGAGGTGGAGATGTCTTGGGATGTCACACAGTCAGTCAGTTTCTAACGCCAGGTAGGTTAAAAGAAAGTTTCAATGAAAACATAAGGCACTAAGGTGTTGGACGGACTTGAATCCTGCACTGCAGCATATGATAATGCGGAACGCATTCCGTCTAAAGATCAGTGCCTGTACCATTCTTATGTATTGAACACGAAACTGCAGAAGTTTCATGACCAGAATGAAAACATGAACGAAACATACACTGACACAGCTAAAACCGCGTAAAATCTCTAAGATCCAATATAACAAATAGAACAAACTATACAACATACATAGCACTTGCTGGCCAGGTCAAGTAAGGCGAAGCAGCTCAGCGGGAAAGGCGGATCGGAAGAGGTGGGTCTTTAGAGCACTTTTGAACTGGGGCAGAGTGTCAGAATGACGGACTGAGGGAGGGAGACTATTCCAGGTTACTGGTCCGATATAGAAGAAGGCACGCTGTCCTTGAGTTTTCTTATTACGGCGGGGGACCTTGAGCATTCTAGAGTCAGCAGCGGAGCGTAGATATCTGGAGGGCGTGTAGACTGCAAGAATTTCTGTAAGAGCGTGTGGTGCGGTGTTGTCGATGGCCTTTAAGCACAAAATAGCCAGTTTATAATATATCCTCTGAGAGATGGGGGGGGGGGGGCAGTGAAGTGTATGTAGGAGTGATGAGACATGGGTACGCTTGGAACATCGAAAAACCAGCCTAGCAGCACAATTCTGAACTTTCTAACCGACTTTCAACTTGCGATTCTGAACGACAGCGCATGGTGAGACGACTAATGGTCTTCCAATTGACTCAATGTTTAAAACGTACACACATTTGCTAGGACAGGGTGTATTTTCAGTTTCCTCGGGACAAAAATACAAATGCAACGACATCCATTTGTCTCAACTAAAGCTTCCATTGCATACATTCAAGGGAAAAACCCATAGGAGACCCGTTTTCACGAACTGAGTCCTAACTCGCACGCAGCAAAAACGCAATAGAGCCTGACAAAGGTATGCAGGTGGATTTTGTGCATTTAGACTTTTTAGCAAAACTGAATACTTCATACACTTAGTTTTGATAATCAAATGTTGGAAAAGTTGTTGTTAGCTCAAAAAATACCAAAAATTGCACTTTATTGCGCCAACCCATTAGCAGAAAAATATTTGTTTTGTCCCATTTTTTCAGTCGTTTTCCTCCGGTAACAGTAACACTAACAGGACACCATGATGATATACATGTATACTGGAGGAAGTGTGCGACCTCAGTTTTCAGCGTGTGCAAGCCTTGTTCCCATTCTGACCAATTAGAAGCTCTCCTCCAGATTGCAATTCGTAAACAAACAGCTATCACCATGAAGAAATGAACCAATGAGAGCTGTAGACAGTGGTTCCACATGGCAACGAAGTTAGAAGGTGCAACGCTATTGGCTGACAGTGAGAACACTCTTGTCTCCCAACATCGCCAGTTGCAAAGCAATAGACAAGGAAAGAGTGTTGTTTCTGTCGAATTCTGGACAATCATCAACGTTGCCGCTTGCTGACTAGCTTGAACTCGGTGCGCTGGTAACGGACTATTGTGCGGACACCAGTATTAACGACGAGGAAAGCGAGGAGGAGGAACGAACAAACGAACAAATAAACAAACGAAACATGTATTGCGTAGGCCTTGGGCCTGTTGCAATTACAACACGAGCAAGAAACAGAAAGTGAGGAGGGGGAGTAAAGGTTAAGATCGGCTATGAAGCAGACAACCCATCAGACGCGGGGATCAACGAGCTTCTCGTTAGTGTCAATGTTTCGGTACAAGCTGAAGTTGCGGCAGACAGCGTAGACAGTGAGGGTGCTATTCTAGGGTTAACATCAAAGAAACAATTGAGTTTAAAAGATGAAATAAAGGCAAAACCTTTCAAACTGCATGCATATTTATCATTCCATGTTCAGAAACATATTACCTCTACCAATCTGCCTAACTTAGCGCTGATTCCTGCATGAAAAAGGCCCGTTTTTAATGAACATCTGTGAATTAAGCTGTTAAATCTTGGACCCTTCTCAAAATGACCGTCAGCACACCACTTCTCTTTGAGTGAGCATAACTTGAACAGTTTTTGGAGTAGGATTTTACTTTTTCCTTAAATGGGAGATACATTTTGGCAGACTTTGCCAAAATAAATATATCAAAATCTCGTTTTTTGTGTGTGTGTTAAGACTCAGTTTGTGAAAAAATGTCGCTTAAGTCTATGTCACTGAACACCCAAGGGTTTGCTGTTAGTTGATTGGTATATATGAAATCGGACACACACACACACACACACACACACACACACATGGACACAAACACATACATGGACACACACTATCAGACACACACTCTAAAATACACACACACACACACACACACACACACACACACACAAACATGCACATGCGCACACACGCACACACACACACACACACAGACACACACACACAGAAACACACACACACACACACACACACACACACACACACACACACGCACATACACACTGTTATGAGTGGAGATATTTTAATCCCCAGTAGATATTCTTATTTGCATTGAAGCTAGTCAGACCTAAAAAAATATTTATTAGAAACATTAGATATGCCTCGAAAACTAGTATGGATGAAGTGGAAATCATCTATTAGCCTGTAAACAACTAATTCCACCAGTACCGCTGGTCCAGGCAAGATCTGCACTCGAGATTTCAAGCTCATTGGTCAGTGTGGGACACATATTCTTA
This sequence comes from Theodoxus fluviatilis, assembly GCA_034096865.1. NCBI lineage: Eukaryota > Metazoa > Mollusca > Gastropoda > Cycloneritida > Neritidae > Theodoxus > Theodoxus fluviatilis. The sequence continues at coordinate 132,730 of JAWQFJ010003208.1, read as the reverse complement.
TGCCATTAGACCACTTGGCAGACCTTGCTTCACGCCACTGGCCCAAATGGACAACCTCGCTGCTGTGTGATTGGTTCATTTGGGAGAAATATACTCAAGAAAGGAGAAAAATATAAAGTGCCCCACTTCTCTGTCCCGCTTTCTCTCGCTTGTTCATGCTTCCAGACTTTGCATTAAAGTCAACAGGAGATGGGAGGAGAATTGCCTGCCCCCTGCCCATAGTTTCCAAGGCTTCAGTCCCCAGGGGTAATGCCGATGCCCACCGCAAGGACTCAGAAAGAACAAGAAGGGCAAAGCCCATACGACTCACATGCTTGACCTTGACCTTTATATGACCTTGACCTTCAGGTGACCTTCAAGGTCAAGGTCAAACAACTAAACCTACCAATGACATCATACACAAAGAAATGCTTTACACATTTTTCCTACCAAAATACATGTGACCTTGACCCAAGGTCAAGGTAATCCAAGGTCATGCAACACAAAGCTGTTAATTCAAGACATAGGAAGCACAATGGTGCTTATTGGCACTTTCTACCATGAGATATAGTCACTTTTAGTGGTTCACTACCCCATTTCGGTCACATTTCATAAGGGTCAAAGTGACCTTGACCTTGATGATATTTGACCAAATGTGTCTCATGATGAAATTATAACATGTGCCCCACATAATTATTAAGTTTGAAACATTTATCTTCCATAAGTCAGGATCAAGGTCACTTCAAAATATGTATACAATCCAACTTTGAAGAGCTCCTGTGACCTTGACCTTGAAGCACGGTATGCCAAACTGGTATCACAAAATAGGGCTTACTTTGCCCTATACACCATAAATAGGTCAGGTATCCAATCTTGAAAACGTCAGAGAAAATTGAGAAAATGTGAAAAATGACTGTTTTTTATACAACATTTATGGCCCCTGCGACCTTGACCATGAAGCAAGGACAAGTCACTATGTATGTTTTTTGAGGCCTTCTCATCATACACCTTCATGCCACATTTGGTATTGATAGACTTAATAGTCTCTGAGAAAAATCTAATGTTAAAGTTTTCGGACGCCCGGACACCCGGACGCCCGGACGCCTGGACGGACGAAACGGGTGAGTACATAGACTCACTGTTGCTTCGCATGTTAGTCAACAAGAAGGGCAAAGCCCATACGACTCACATGCTTGACCTTCACCTTTACATGACCTTGACCTTCAGGTGACCCTCATGGTCAAGGTCATACAACTACACCTAGCAATGACATCATACACTAAGAAATGCTTTACACATTTTTCTTACCAAAATACCTGTGGCCTTGACCCAAAATCAAGGTCATCCAAGGTCACGCAACACAAAGCTGTTAATTCAAGACATAGGAAGCAAAATGGTGCTTTTTGGCACTTTCTACCATGAGATATGGTCACTTTTAGTGGTTCACTACCCCATTTTGGTGCCATTTCATAAGGGTCAAAGGGACCTTGACCTTGATGATATCTGACCAAATGTGTCTCATGATGAAAGTATAACATGTGCCCCACATAATTATTAAGTTTGAAACATTATTCTTCCATAGTTCAGGGTCAGGGTCACTTCAAAATATGTATACAATCCAACTTTGAAGAGCTCCTGTAACCTTGACCTTAAAGCAAGGTCAACCACAGTGGTATCAAACGGTAGGGCTTAATTTGCCCTATATACCATATATAGGTCAGGTATCCAATCTCAAAAACGTCAGAGAAATTTGAGAAAATGTGATAAATGGCTGTTTTTTAGACAACATTAATGGACCCTGCGACCTTGACCTTGAAGCAAGGTTAAGTCACTGTGTGTGTTTTTTGAGGTCTTGTCATAATACACCATCATGCCACATTTGGTATTGATAGACTTTATAGTCTCCGAGAAAATTCCAACGTTAATGTTTTCGGATGCCCGGACGCCCAGACGCCCGGACGGACGAAACGGGTGAGTACATAGACTCACTTTTGCTTTGCATGAGAGTCAAAAATCAGAATTATAAAAACCGCTGGCGCTGAAACTCCAGNNNGATTTATTTGATAACTTCCGGTATTTACCTCGCCATAATTTGGTGTTAAAATTGGCTCGATTTCTATTTTGTCAGTGTTCTGGAGGTTTGGATTCCGTATTTAATAGGTACCCGTCACAGGATTCCATAGGATTCCGTAAGATTCCGCGAGATTCCGTGAGATTCCGTAAGATTTCGTGAGATACCGTAAGATTCCGTGAGATTTCGAAAGATTCCGTAAGATTTCGCTAGATTCCGTATTTAATAGGTACCGACATAAGCTGTGTTGGTTAGATAATCTGGTACTCAGCCATCTTTTATTTTTTTCACACGCACACACTTATTAAATCGCTGATGCTTTTGCGGAGGCCAAACGTCAAGCGTTTTCTTCTTCTTTTTTCAGTGTAGGGAGATTTATTTGTGATCATTGTAAGCTTAGAAACTCTTTGGCACAGTGAATTAACCCTCTTCAATGCCCAATTGATGTGCGCTAAAATGTGGGCAGTGAAGAAGATTTTGCAGGTTTCCGTGTCTACAATAGGCATATATATATATATATATATATATATATATATATATATATATATATATATATATATCTTAACGTACCTCAGCTTTGAAAGAAGAATCAGATTTATGTGTGAGTTCCAGTTTGACTGTTCGTCAGTCATCACTCCATGCAAGCACTTTATATGTTCTTTCACCCTCTGTATCGGTACTGCATCAGGTGAGCGTACGTGGGAGTGACAAAGGACGTAGTTTATGTTTTTTGTCTCGTGGTTATCACCATATACTTGGTTTGGGATGTGCTGATGACCATGGTTTGAAATATACCAGCAAATGAACATATATTTCATCAAGGCTCTTTTGGAGTTTACCTGCCACAGTTTCGGTTGAGTTGTCCAAGGTAGATATAGTGTTGTATCATCAGCGAACAATGGTATGTCATTTATGAATAAGCAGAATAAAAAGGGGCCTAGTACAGAGCCCTAGGGGACATCCGCTTTTAGAATACCAAACGTGGAAGCGTGTCCATCGATTTGGACACATTGTTGTCGATTAATTATCCAAGAATGACTGAAAATACTTCACTGCCGTATGACCGTGAAAATAAAGAGCCACTTTATCCAACAGTATTCCGTGATGTACTATCAAACGTTTTTCTGAAATCTAGGAGGACAGATCCTATCACTTTTGAGGTGTTTGTGGCGTGCAGCCTGGTGTCTATAAGGTGGGATGATGGCAGGATGTTTTGGTCCGAAAGCCTATAATTGAAGGGGATGAAGAAGATTGTGCCGATCAAGAAATGCCAACTGATGTTTGTGAACGTGCATATCAGTTGGTTTTCATAATATTGATAGAACTAATAATTATGGGACGGAAGTCATCTAAACTTGTGGGAATTTTCACTTCTGGTAGAGCGATGACTTTATTTTTCCATTCATAAGGGCACATGCACATTCTAAATGTATGAGAGAGAGAGAGAGAGAGAGAGAGAGAGAGAGAGAGAGAGAGAGAGAGAGAGAGAGAGAGAGAGGTGGGGTGGGATGGATGGATAGTGTTTTACGGCCTGTCAGCCTTTGTAGGCTATGTAATTAAGGCCGTTTAACTTTAAAGTTTAAGCACGAAAATCGCGAGAACAGTTTAGAGTAAACGTAATCCAGTCACGGCGTCCTTACTTATTCGCCTCTTACGAATCGCGTAGGGAGACGCGGTGGGTCAATTCTTACCCCTAACCCACAGGGGGATGGGTGGGGGTGAAGGTGGTTTTTGTTTTTCTGACAATCAACATTGTTTATCGGCTCTTAGAAACACTACGACTTTCAGAGTTCTCTCCCCTGAGTATCGCGGCAAAAATAGCTCTCACGTGATACGCAACAGTGAAGATGTCCGTGGAATTGACGTGTGCTTTCCTGGAAAGCTGTCCCTTCCTCTGTGAAAATCCGTGGCTTGGTCCTATGTTGCCATTCCTGACCAGAGATTAACACCCAGCAACATAGCTAAGGCAATGAATTCCAATCAACTCGTCGACAATCTTTCCCAACAGGTGCGTTTATTTAGCTTGTACTTCATTTACGCGTAGGTCTACTTTAGTACTTACACTGTAACTGTTACAGTTACAACTTACAGTACGTACCGAAAGGAAAGACATCACCTGTATGCTGCTATTTGTATCAATATTGATTCACTATTTCAGCTCTCCTCCAAATTCTCACAACATTTCGTGCTTCTCGTCGTATCACGACGAAGTAAAATTCTTGTGTTGATCTTTGGAAGTGAATCTTGAAATTGGTCTGACACGAATCTTGATTAATTAGATTCAGAATTTACTTTCGGTTTTCGATGATAAATGATTAATTACAATGGCGGGCGATTCAGCCACATGAATCCGAGGGTTTCATGATGAAACGACGGGTATATTTTTGTGAGTTTGTGCGTGTTTGTGCACGTGCTTGCGTGTGTGCATGCTAGCATGTTTGTGTGTGTGTGTGTGTGTGTGTGTGTGTGTGTGTGTGTGTGTGTGTGTGTGTGTGTGTGTGTGTGTGTGTGTGTGTGTGTGTGTGTGACGGAAAGGAAAAGCAGTCAAGTCATGCCGAGAGGGGAAACACCGACATTAAAATTCAAATTGCCTCGAAAATGTCAACTAGTCGTGCCACTTCACCAAAGGATGCAAACCCAATCTTTTAACAAGGATGCGTTTAACAGCATAACAGTAGAACTTTATTATGACTGTGGCCGATGTATTTTTTGCAGGGGAATCACTGTGACTCATGTGACTGTAAGACTAAGTGGGCATGTGTTCATGCAGAGTGAGTGTGTCACAATATCAACATATCCCTTTCTATGTGTCTCTGTACTACATGAATCTGTGTGCAGCTACGCGTGTTTGTTTAGCCTGAGGTTTCTCTGTGGTGACTTTAATTCAGCGTTTATTTCAGGCATGTGAAATATGAATGATTTCAGGTGGACGAAATAGAGGCATTGTCCTCCATCTTTGAAGATGGCTGGTATGTGGAGGATGAAAGCTCAAGAAGATATTCAATCAACATCTGTGATGATAGTGCACCAACTGACATGGATAGAACTATCATCTTCAAGGTGAGAGAGAGAGAGAGAGAGAGAGAGAGAGAGAGAGAGAGAGAGAGAGAGAGAGAGAGAGAGAGAGAGAGAGAGGCATTCCTTTGTTGTTCATTGTTAAAAGTTGTCTTTTACTTCAGTGGGAAAATGCAAGTATTGCTTCTTTTTTGTTTTTGTCGCATTGGAACATATCATATTTCTAATGTCATTACTATTAAGCAACATATGTGCAATGACTGTAGCTTTCAAAATATGGTTGTAAAAAACGTTTTGAATTGAAAAGTCAACATAACATAAGCCCTAAGGTTTGGATATGATGTCCTGTCCACATATATAGATCTCTCTTGGATGAACTGTACTTTTTCTCTCTGCCTTTACTTCTTTCCCTGTTTTTGCGGCTTGCCCTTCTCTTTGCCTTTCGTGTTGTGTCGCTCTACCCTGTTCCCTCCGCCCCCCCCGTTCCCCGTGCCTCCCCCACCTCTCTGCCCCTTCCCCTTCCCCGCGCCTCATTCTGTGGGCCCGGCCCTCCCTCCCCACCTTGGGCTCTCTGTTGAGCCTCCTTCCCACCCGTTTTCCCCCATCTTTTCACTCCCCCTTCCCGACTTGTTCTTCATCGTCATGCCCTTCGCCCCTCTGCTCTGTTCCCGCGACCCCCCACCCCGCCGCCCTCCTGCTTTCCCCCTGCCGTAGACCGCCTTCCCCTGCCCCCCCCGCTGCTCCTCCTCTCTCCTTCCTCTCTTCTTCTTCTCTTCTTTCTTCCCTTTCCCCCTGCCGCTGCTCGTTCCTGTCCGTGGGCCTCTCTCCCCGCTGTGCTTGCCTCTCTCTGAGCTTCCTCTCCCCCTCCCCGCCCTCTTCCCCGCTGGCTGGACCCAGGCTCTCTTTCGTCCCTGCCCATTCATCTTTCCCAGGCCTGCCCTCCGCGGCTTCCCGCCCCACGCGCCCTAGGTCGCACCCCCCCCCGTGTCGCGCCCCCGCTCCTCGTCAGCGCCCCCTCGCCCGGGCTATTGTCTGGCTCCCCCTCCCCCTGCCGCCCCCCCTGCCATGTTTCCGTCCTGCGGTCCCCGTGCTCCCCTGCCCCCCCTCCCTGCCCCCGTCCTCATCCCGTTCTCCTGTCTGCTGTTCCCCTCCTCCTTGTTCCCGTTGGGTTGCCTCTTTGGTGCCGTGGCCCGACTAGTTGCCCTTTTCGCGGCCATTGCATTTTCATGTCGGTGTTTCCCTTAGTCTGCCTTGCTGCTTTTTTTCCTTACCCCCCCCCCACCTCCCCCCCCGCCCCCCCCCCCCCTCCCCCCCCCCCCCCCCCCTCCCCCCCCCCCCCCACCCCCCCCCTGCTCGCATGCCCTCCCCGCCCCGCCCGTTCCCCCCCCCCCGCCCCTCCACCCCCTATCCCGTCGTTCCCCTGCCCCCCTCGGCTCCGTGGCTGCATCGCGCCCTGTCTCCTCCTTCTTGTCGTCAACCCCGCCAGTCCATTTGCCTCTCCTCCTCCGCTGGTCCGCCCCCCTTCCCGCTCCCTTCCCAGCTTCCCACCCGCCTTTTCCTCTCGTGATACGAGGCAGCCGCACGTTGTGAGCCTGGCGGCGAGCTGCCCTCGGCCCAATCTGCTCCCCATCGCAGCCCCGGTGGCGTCTCCATTCGGTAGTCCTGTAAGTGTACACGCCCCCGTTCCCCGTGCCTCCAACGGCCTACGCGTAAATGACGTCCAAGCTACTACCCGCCCCTGTTGGTCCCGTGTCCGCCGCGTTGCTTGGCATTCCTGCTTCGCCTGATGCTGGTTCTCTTGTCAGGATGACATCGGACCACGCCGGCTTTCCCCTCGGCAGTCCCTTTTCCCTTCCCTCTCCTTCCTCCCCTTCCATCTTCCCTGTTGCGTCCGTGTCGCGCTCTTTTCGCGCTCCTCAGGGGCGCAACTCTGACCGTCGTAGTGTTTCTACGAGCCGATACACAATTGCTTGTCCGCCCAACAACACCCACCTCACCCCACCTCCCCTGTTTCGGGGTCAGCATGCCCCCCCGCGTCTCCTCCGCGATGTAGAGGCGAATAAGTCCGGCGCGTGCTGGATCCGTCCTCTCCCACCTGTCCGCCCGCTTTCGTGTACATTTACCAGTTCAAGGCTTTCTTCCATAGCCTACAAAGGCTGAAGGCGTAACACACTATCCCTCCATCACCCACCCTCTCTTCCTCTCCCTCTCTTCTCTCTCTCTCTCTCTCTCCTCCTCTTCTCCATACATTTTAAATGTGCATTGCCTCTGCCTGGCCCCCTCCCGTCCTGCTCCTCTCCCTCCTTTCCCTTCCTTCTCTCTTCCGTCCTCATTCTCGTTCTCTCCCTCTCTGCCCCCCCCCCTGCTCTGCCTCTCCTTCCCCCTCGTGGTTTCTGTCGGCCCCTTTCTCTCTCCCTTCCCCTCGGTTTGGCCCTCCCCCCTCTGCCCTTCTCCTCCCTTCCTCGCCCCCGGTGCTTCGCCCCCCCCTTCCCCCGTGCTCGGCCTGTTCCTCGCTTTCTGCCCCCCGTGCTCGTCCCTCGGCATCCGTGGCCCGTGGCTCTCTTTCCCGGTCCTCTCGCCGTGCGTCTTTTCCTTCTTCTTGGCTCCTCCTTCGCCCCCTGGTCCCCTCTCTGGGCCCAGTCCTGGTCTTCTCCCCGGCGGCTGTTCCTCGGGCTCTGACTCGCCCTTTTCTCTGTCTTCCCCTGACTCCCCTTGCTTCGCTGCTGCTCCCCCTCTTCTTCCGTGGGCCCCTCCCCGCCCCGTGGCGTCCCCTCCCCCCGCGACGCTGCCCCCTGTCCTGCGTCTCTTCCCCCTGGTCCTCCTGCCCCTCCCACCCCGTCTCTGGTGATCCCCTTTCGCGCTCCCCCCCTCCTCTCGTCCTTGCCCTCTCCCGTCCGCTTCGCGTCCCCCTCCTTTCGTCCCGCTACAGAGGGTGACCGCCCCTCTCCCGTGCTGCCTGGCTGATGCTGCCTGCCTCTCCTCCCCCCGGCCTCCCCCCCCCCGCTTCCTCTTCCCCCCCGTGCTGCTTTCATGCTCTTATCTCATATATCTCTCTATCTCTCTCTTATCTATCTATAATCTACCTGCTCTTGTCGCCTCGTCCCCTGCCCCTTTCCCCCTGCCCCCCTTTTCGTCTCCCTTGTCCCTGCCGCGGGTTCCTTCTCCTTCCCCCGCGTTTCTCGCTTCCCCTGCTCCCCCTCCCATTCTCCCTGCCCCCCCGCCGCACCGCCCCCCTTTTCCCTTTGTTTGTCCCCTCCTCCCCCGCCTCCGCGCTTTCCCTACGTGTGTGCGTGTGCCCCCCCTCCCGTTTCTTCCCTCGCCTCCCCCCCCCGCTGCTGCCTTCCTATTCCCTCCGGCTTCGCGCCCCTCCGGCCCTTTCCCTCTCCCGGGCCTCTCCGGTCTCTCCTCCCTCGCCCTTCTCTCTCTCCTTTGGCCCTTCCGGGCCTCTTCGCGGCCTTTCCGGCATCCTCTGGCCTCCTGTGCGTGGTATCTCTTACCTCGGCCTCCCCCCTCCCGCCCCCTGCCACACTCGCCTGGCACGCCACATTCTCCCACCATATGGCGAGGTAACTCCCGGCCGTTCTCCCCTCCCTCCCCCTGCTTCCCTTTGTCAGTGTACATTTTGTCATGGACTGAGCTTAGTGAGGTGATGTCAACATTGAGAGGGTTACAGTCGGACTAAGCTGATGTCAACTTGAGAGTGATACGGGCACCTACTTCACTTTCTTCCAACACTTGGCGGGATGTTTGTTGGGGTCTCCTCAATGTCCAGTGTTTGGAAGTGATGAAGAAAAGGCACTGAGAAATGCCATTCACATGGCCTTTCCTCAAGCAACTGTGTTGTCATGCACCAGGCATATCCGGCAAAACTGTGAGGCCATGTTAGGTGACAAAGCAGGAATGCCCAGAAAAGAAAGGAAGAAATTCCTGGAAAGTCTGTTTGGCAAGAACGGCAAATAAGCATCTGCCAAAGATCCTTCTGATATCCATGACCTGATAACACATCTCATTGAAGAAACAGACAACACCACACTTAAACGGCATCTGCACAGGATTTCTCCTTTGCTGGAGGAAAATGTCAGAGCTCTGCAACACAAAAGGTTGTTGTATACAAACCCGCTGTGGACCAACAACAACGCAGAATCCATGAATCATGTGCTGAAGCAAGCTGTTGACTGGAAAACGCAGAAACTTGCGAACCTCGTGCAAAAGCTACATGAAGTTGTCGCAGCACAATACATTGAGACAAAAAGGGCGTTCTTTGGGGTTGGGGAGTTCTTTCTCATTAACGAGTTCGAAAGATTCTCTGTGCCCAGGGATGTCTGGATGTGCAGCACCTCAACAATGAAAGAGCGACACATGAGAAGGTTCTTGGTGCAAACGGTGGAAATGAATGTAGTCCGCAGCACAGATGGGCTTAAAAGTGTGCGCCCACCAAAACACAAAGGGAAGAAGCCTGGGCAAGTGAAAAGAAAGAGAATGGCCAAGACTCATTCTCAACCTAGAGCAAAACGCCTCAAATGCGTTAAGCAAGAGCAAGAGCACAGCTCGGACTCTTAAGATTCTCTTCTCAATGAAGATCATGACAACTGTCATTTGTGCTGTACTTCTCAATTTTCAGGCTTTGAACTTAATATATTTGGTATTTTTTGTTAATGTCGGTGTGTCTGTTTTGTATGTCTGTCAAATGTTGAATCATTCCAGACAAAATGTAAGTGAGGTAAAACGTGTGCATCGATCTTTCTCGTCCATAAGCCACATACAGTGATGATAAAACATGAAATAAAGCTATCCTTCAATCTTCCACTGAAGCCCCAAAACAATTAACTTGTCACACACTCACACACCCGCACACACACAGAGTGACATGTGGTCACATAACATGTCATACCAGATTCAGGAGGTGGTTTATTCCTTTCAAGTTGTCTTCTTATTACCGTCTATATTAGAGATTAAGTTGCTTTCATTTGCCAATTTATTTCTGATAATTTATTTCGTAAGATTCCGTATTTAATAGGTACCCGTCACATGATTCCGTGAGATTCCGTAAGATTCCGTGAGATTCCGTAAGATTTCGTGAGATTCCGTAAGATTTGGTGAGATTTCGTAAGATTCCGTAAGATTCCGCTAGATTCCGTATTTAATAGGTACCCGCTTATGTTACTTTGGGGCCGCTCTGGGGAAATCACTGCCTAATGGTACCAAGTCCTTGCCCATGTTCAAAGACAAACTTCGCATTATTCTCAGACATCATCCTACAATATAGTTTCCCACGGTCTCATCTGCTCTCTATAGGACATTCTCACTTCTGAAACGGAAATTCAGCCCGAGTTTCGTCCCTTTATTTCCACTAGTTCCGGTAGACTGGTAAAAATAGAAGCTGATGGGATGATCGCTAGATCGTGGCAAAAGGATGACATTAAAGCATGCAAAAAGATTAATTAGATTAATAACTAATCAAAAATAGTCATATTAGACTGTTTTAACGTATACTTTCTGCACAAAACCCACAGAAGATAAGTAAACAAACCTCACCGTACGTACCTAGCTGGCTAGCAGACGAACGCGATCGAACCGTAGTCACTACGCCAGCAGACGATCGAGCTAGTGTAATATAATAATGTTTCATGTAAAGCTCGAATGAGTAGCAGCAGATAACTGTTTTGTTCTGACTTGAATTGACAATTTCGTTTCCCTGGTCTGGCGAGGACAGAAAATTCACTATCATTGAGTCGATGAGTGATCAACTTGTACCGCACTCGGCGTAATGTATAACTTCACATAGGTCGGCTTGTGGAGATGATATTAACCGTAGATTTTAGTTGTGTGGGGTAGACCACCCGCCAAATTTTTTTTTTAGTGCTTTTGATTTCAATGTTTAGTAATTATTGTCGGATCAGATAGCGAAACGATCACAAGCAACGTAAACGAGCTTGAGAGCAGCACGTACTTATGTTTGATTCGGCAGCTGCAGTCGAACTCAGTCAATCGATGTCTGACATCACACTTTGAGATTTCAATAACTTCATGAAGTTGCAGTACTTGCTTGTTGCTGGAATGCCATGTAGCTTGACAACTTTTCCATCAATAATTTTGCCACGATGGTTATGGCAAATGACACAGTACTGTCTTCCACCCCCACATACTTTGAGCGATCTAGTATTCAGTGCAGACGAAATGTTCGAGAATGCAACCGGCAGCTGCAGTCGAACTCGGTCAATCGATGTCTGACATCACACTTTGCGATTTCAATAACTTCATGAAGTTGCAGTAGTTGCTTGTTTGCTGGAATACCTTGTCGGATCAGATAGCGAAATGATCACTCGTGCTAGACCGGGACACTCCCGGCAGGTGTGTTTTGTTTGCGTTGTAAGGTTTCAGTACTAGCTGTAAGTGTAAAAATGGTCAGTTATTAATATAATCGGTGATTTAAGTTGTAATGAAACTTTTTGTGTGTTTTAATGCCATTTTCTTGTCATCATCGACCCGATCTTACAAGTTATAGGCCTACATTACGCCGAGTGCGGTACAATTTGATCACTCATCAACTTGATGATAGTGAATTTTCGGTCCTCGCCAGACCAGGGAAACGAAATTGTCAATTCAAGCCAGAACTAAACAGTTATCTGCTGCTACTCATTCGAGCTTTACATGACACAGTACTGTTTTCCACCCCCACATACATGTACTTTGAGCGATCTAGTATTCAGTGCAGACGCTACGAGAATGCAACCGGAACTAGGTGGTTCTACCTAACGCGTTGTTTTTCGACAGAGAGCGCCGAGGATAACTCCTGCAGGGTACGTTAATGAGAATGTCCTATAGCAATGCAATGGCTAAAAGTGTGTCCTTTGTGCATTCTTCATATGTGCTTACTTCACTCTTCAGGCCGCCCCCGGCTGAGCTTTGGAGAGGTTCCCGCTGACTGGGGGGGGGGGGGGGGGGGGGGGGGGGGTTGGAGGGGGGGAAGGAGGGAGGAGGGGGGGAGGGGGGAGGAAGGGAGGGGGAGATTGGGTACATCAAGAGGCTTCTTCAACCTACATATAATATTATATGATTTGTTTTTAATTTTTAATATTTGGTTATGTTGTTCATACTTGAATTTTGTTTCTCTTGTACACTATTCATTCACATTTTAGTATGTTTCAGAAATAGTACATGCTTAATTTTTGCTAGAATTAGACTCTCTCTCTCTCTTCTCTCTCTTTCTCTTTCTCTCTCTCTCTCTCTCTCTCTCTCTCTCTCTCTCTCTCTCTCTCTGTCTCTGTCTCTGTCTCTGTCTCTGTCTCTGTCTCTCTCTCTCTCTCTCTCTCTCTCTCTCTCTCTCTCTCTCTCTATCTCTCTCTCTCTCTCACACGCACACACACACACACAGACAGAGGGACGGACAGGCAGAATGACTGGCGAGCCGATCAACGAACGAATGAACGGATGGAGAGTCAGAGAAAATGCGAAAGAATACAGGTTTAAAAGGGTGTGTGTGTGTGTGTGTGTGTGTGTGTGTGTGTGTGTGTGTGTGTGTGTGTGTGCGCGCGCGCGCATGTACCTGTGCATATGCGTGTGTTCTCGCGTGCGCGCGTGCATGTGTGTGCATGTGCAAGTGTGTGTGCGTGCAAGCCTGCATGAGCGTGCACACGCGCGTAAGTGTATATACATCTGAGTTGATCATCTTGAATACTTCTCCATGTGTTTTCCAACTACGATTTTCTTTCTTTCCTGTTCTGCTATGATTTTCATTGCCGTCGTCTTCTTCATCATTGTGGGTTTTGTTTTTGCTGTTGTTGAGAACAATTATTTGACGGGGGGAAAAATGAAGTTTTACGGCCTTTGTAGGCTACGTAAGGTCTTTGAGCACGAAAATCCCCAAAGCACGTTTGAGTTTATGTAAGTCAAGTCTCGATTTCCTGTAGAGATGCATCTGTTGTGAAAGGAGGAGAAAGGAATCCCGCGTGGTCATGAATCATCGTGAAAGTGATCTTGAGAGAGTTCTGCAACCTTCTCCTTTGATTAGGGGGCTTCTGTGCTGGAAACATGCGGGGATCATTGGGTCAGAATTGAAAGCAGAAAGCTAGAAAGGGGGCTTGGGGGGGGGGGGGGGGGGGGGGGGGGGGCGGCGGCGGAGACAGACAGATAGACAGACAGAGGCATATAAAAACTTCATCTATTCATTTTTTCATCCATCCATCCATCCATCCCATCCCATCGCATCCCATCGCATCCCATCCCATCGCATCCCATCGCATCCCATCCCATCCCATCCCATTCCATCCCATCCCATCCCATCCATTTCATTCGTTCATAAACTGTAAAACTCTTGGCAGGAGCCGCCCAGGTGATGATGCAGATGGACGGGACGCATCTCTAGAAAAAAACCTCAGATGTTTCCTACCAGCCATCACTTTTGCAGGCTGCATGTTGTGTCTGTGCTATTCAGGGTGTGCGCTGCTGACAAGAATGTGAATTGCGTCACGCGGCCCCTGTCAAGTAGTCAGAGCTCTTACCAGCAGTCGCTGACAGCTAGCGGCGTTCGCAGCTGTGCAGATCTAGCAGAGATCCGCTCCCAGGCAAGCTGCATGCTTACATGTAGCTCACATTGCCTCCCCCACCCAGGACTATGACAGAGGATCTGAGAGGGCTGCGATGGCGCTTTGTCGAAGCGATTAACCCTTGTATACTGCCGTGAGCCACCATCGGGTTGGAACACTCATCAGGAAATGGGACGGTGCCTCCGCTTGACTGTGTATCATCCATGTGTCACTGTGTTTGTCGTAACGAGCCAGTTAAGGGTTGATCAAGTGACCCAGTGATCAGGGGGTAAAGGGTAAAATGGTTTGAACCTCAGATATGGGTGGAGAGTCACTACGTAAAAAAGCGCCTATAATATCAATATACATGTATTTTGGACAGGATGAAAGGGTAGCTTCTGTGATGACTAGTTTTGCTATGGCGCGTCGTAGACGCTGAACCAACGCGTGCAGTCACACAGAAAGGTAAGTGCATCGTAGATGTTCTTCGTGTACATGTTGCGACACGGTAGCAGCAGCTGTGGAATGTAAAAATATTTATAATCCCAGATTTCTCCCGTTCTAGAGACAAAACTGCGGCACTGCACCTCGCACATATTCAACCCCAAAAACGTGCCGAAACAATACCACCATGCAACAACAACAAAAAAGGATGGTGGTGGTGAGTGTGTGTGTGTGTGTGTGTGTGTGTGTGTGTGTGTGTGTGTGTGTGTGTGTGTGTGTGCGTGCGCGCGCGCGCGTGTGAGTGTGTGGTGTCACAAGTTCCTGGCAGCCCACATCCCAATACTCTTCCCTCGTGTATGACTTGATTTGCGTGTACTCCAAACTGTTCGTGATTTGCGTGCTAAATGGCTTTACATAGCATACAAAGGCTGATAGGCCGTAAAACACTATCCATCCATCCATCCATCCACCCACCCACCCACCCATCCATCCACCTACCCACCCACCCATCCATCCACCCACATACCCACCCATCCATCCACCCACCCATCCATCCACCCACCCATTCATCCACCCACCCACTCATCCATCCACCCACCCACCCACCATCCATCTCTTCCCTCGTGTCATGCATGCGCGCATGGTCAGCCCCTACGTCTCTACTCACTTGTTGAAACCCTGTCTTTAGACAGGCTAAGATTGACGAGCGTGCCTTGGGGCATGAAGATGTGAGAGGCGCAATGCTGTGGTTCTAAGCTCTGCCTGAGACGGGAGAAATTTGTTTTTATACAGGTAAGTAGCACCTATAATGATTAGCCCAAACTGTAAACTGTAAAGCGGTGTGAGTCCCAGACAATGGTATAGAGTCACTAGTGCTAAGTAAAATACCGCCGTTATCTTTTCCGCTTTAAATCCGATAAGAGCTCATTCCGAGAATCGACTAGGAAGGAAAGAGGTCAGGTATGGGGTGTAGGCGGCAGTGGGCAGGAATGGGGTCAGGGTTGAGAGTGCTGTGCATGCGTGCTGCATGGAGTGAGAGCCCGGATCGTGTAATGAGAATCAAACTGCTTTTCCTCCCGGTTGTACATCCATCGATTGCATGATTTTATTAGTAGATTCCTTTCTTGCAGTATCCGTAGTATGCATTCGTGCACTGTGAATTCCTTAGTTTTGTAGCGTTGTATTAAGTTGGAGTTCTTTGTACAGGATTGACGTCGGAACATCAAAGAGTAGAGATGCGTTCCGCTTATCTCCATCTTGGCATGTGATAAATCTTTAATTTCCCAACAACTGTCTGGGAAGAAATCCCAAGAGAAGATATAAGGGTTAAAGGTCATACCTGCAGCTGACCGGAGCTAAGTGTTTATAGAAGGAGATATTTATAGTGCCTGTGGCACGAGGGACAAGCCACGTCAGAGCAGAGGGAGAATACACGTAGTTCAAGGTTCTCCCGTTTCTTAAATTAGCTTAATTAGTTCAGAACATCTGGAGAGCTCTCTGGTTGGCACTTGTTTGTGTTGGGGTGTTAAAGATAAAGAGACCTCTGACAGATCTGAGGTTCTGGGACTGTCTCAGCCATTGAGAATGGAGGGGTGGAGCCAGACGACGTAAGATTTGGAGTGGGAGAGAAGTTGGAGGGGAAAGGGGTCTTTAGGCGAAAAGGAAAGGGATCGTGTCGTGTGCCCTTGTACGCTGTCATGTAAGGAAGGTGAACAAAGGAGTTTTAAAAGTCACTGGCCCGACTTTCCTCTCCACATCCCATCCACGCTTTAACATCTGCCATGTTCGGCAGCCACGCACCTACCACAAGACAACATCTGACTGGCAAGTGATCTTGTTTGGTTATTTCTCAGTAAATTCACAGTGATTTATACATAGAATGACAAAACGATTTGACGATTCAACACAAAACGTGTAAAAACGCAGCTAATCAGATGTTGTGTACCAACAATTTATGTTTCCTGCCAGCTTGGCTGTCTTGCTCACACCCCTCTCCTCGGACGAGTCCACTTGTGTGGCCCGTGTACGAGAGCATTTCCAAAATGGGTACTTTTAATTCATTTTGTCCTTGAATACTTTGACTTTTACAGAAAACATTGGTTGTGCTGTTCTGTTGAAAGAAATCGTGTGTGTGTGTGTGTGTGTGTGTGTGTGTGTGTGTGTGTGTGTGTGTGTGTTTACTGCTTGCATTGCATGATCTAGTGAAACATTCAGCCAGAGCCCCTCGATGCACAACTGAAAGGCTTTCTGAGGCGGGCCACACTAGTGGACTTGTCCGAAAAGAGGGATGTGGGAAAGACAGCCAAGCTGGCGTGCCACATAAGCTAGTGGACACTTGTGTGGCCCGCTAGCTCGGCAGTCTTTCTCGCACCCCTCTCCTCGGACGAGTCCATAGTGTGGCCCGTTCCTGGAAGCCTTTTCTGCACAACTAATCAGCTGGAGCCCCTGGCTGTTGGGCTTTTGGGGCCTGCTGAAGTAGCTCAGCCTGGGGGAGGGGGTGGGGGGTGGGGGGTGGGGGTGGGGGTGGCAAACAACCACATAGGTTTACCAGAGGACATTTACATTTATAAGGCTATAAACATGAGGTAAATGCATATGAATAACGGCAAGCTAGACAACAATGTGCAACCCCACAATCAGAATCTAAAGCACACACTAATCCATAGTTCAAAATACTTTATTTTGGCAAAAAATGTGGTGATGACAGTTCTCTTCAAAGTGAATGTATATATACTGTAAATGAAGAAAGGATGGTATATGACAGATTCAGCAAATGATGACGTATTAGTTTTTTGTCATGAAAGCAACACAGCAGGGCTTGATAAACAATGTAATACATAACATACTGCATTATCTGAATAAAAGTGTCAAATGTGAATAGTCACAAAATAGCCTTACAGTACCCCGCCCCCCCCCAAAAAAAAAAAAAAAAAAAAATCCCACAAACAAACCCCCCCCCCCCCCCCCCCCTAATAAAAAAAGAAGAAAAAAAAGAAAAGAAAGAAAAAGCAATTGTATGAATTATTGTATATTGCACCACCAAGAAACAGCCCAGTATAAGAAATAAAGCAGCAGGCATAATGAACCCCATAACTGAAAAAAAGAAAGCAATGAGTAAAATGACTTTAATCATAACCTTTAAAAATATTAAATCCTCTTCCTATTAACTGAACTGATTATTTCATTGAGCAAGGCCCCTTACTGCACGTACAAGTGCTACAGAAACTGCTGGTCATAATCTGCTGAAAGCGACAAATAAATAGGACACTCAGGACGTAACGAAAAAAATCATCAACAAATAGTATCACAAGATGCCAGACCCCTGGTTTCGCACAGGTTCCAGCTGCACAGGAGAAAAACTCCATAGGAATTGTACCACTACACAATGCCCACAAAAAACCACGCATAGTCACACACCAACAATTGTCTACAACAAACATAACCCATGTACAAATCCACTTCACAACCTTAATGCATATGTCTAAATAACATAAACACCAGCTATTCCACTATTTTCAATGGAGTGTTAGGGAAATAGCATATAATAATTAAAAGCATGACTAGACAAAATTACACATGATAAATTACGACTATAGCTTAATCACACTAACTTTACAAAAGAATAATGTGAAAATCACATCCAATAGAATAAGATGCATATTATGTCACAAAATGCTGTATCATATTTTCAAAACAACAAATTAAATTACTTCAATGGCAAAAGAATACTTGTTTCTAGGTATGCACAGAAATACATTGCTATTTCTGCATCATTTGTCAACAGTCCTCATAAAGTCAACATTTGCCACTAGTGTCTCTGTATGAAATCTAATCCTCAAATCTTCACCTAGTAAACAATATGATGAGATGTTAAATTTTAAGAGATTCTCGTGCAAGAATATACTGCAATTCTATTATGCACGCTACAAAAGAGATGCAATTATTTTTCCATTTATGGCTATGAAATGACATATTCCAGCAGAAAACACAGAGGAAAAGTATCGTTAGTACATTATAGGATGTATTGTTCAGAGAGCGAATAGGTCATTTTCACAAAATCGAGAAAAATTCCACACACACAGTTTGGGAAAACTATGACTTTGCCTCATTTGGACATGTTATTATGTTACAAACCTTCACTTTCTGATACATCATTATAGCCAAATCTGGAGGAACTTATCACTTTCATTTCCTTTACCTCATCATACTCCCCACTGAGTAGCCACTTGCCATATGAAATAATGCATATTTCTGATATGATACATTCAAGAACAGTTGGACCATAGGGAGCACAGTCAGTGTTTGAGCTGATACAGCATATACATGAATACGGGCTATGCAGTACAAACTGCTTTGGCAATATGTCTCCCTCGCACACACAGCCACACCCACATGTCCCTTGCCATTGCAGGTATGTGTGCCGGACCGTGCTTGATAAAACTGGATGCAAAGTTAAGGCTTGATCATTAAACCCTGTCTGTCTGTGCATGTGGTGGAACAAAAGTCAACAACGTCAGTGACCAGAAAAAACTTTAAAATTATCAGTGATTGGTGATGCTTTCCTAAGTCAGCATATGAGATGTCAGCAACCTCACCTATAGTAGTGCACATAAGCATCTAATGTTACACAGTCCAAACATGCAGTGATTGGGAATACTCACTTATAACTTTTCCCTAATTTTTCCTGTCATGGAATGCCTTTTAAAACTGTCAACAATTTCTATATAAGAAAACTTTTTGGGCCAATGAACTCTAAAATTAAAATTTAAAAACAACACCCATCCCCCCAAATAAAAAACCACAATCCTAATCACAATAAATTCAGAGAATGTGCATAAGCTAGACCTCTCAACATACTCCAGTTTTGCGACAATAAAGAATGAAGTTCTTGTTATATACAGTTCTACTCTAAAAACAGAGGTATATATGGTTTTTATATCACTGTGTACCCAAAAGAAGTACCAATAAATACAAATTAATATATTCTGTAAGTTTAAAGGGGTAGCTCTGTGGCAAAGGGCAACATGATGGCAATGTAAGGACAGGGGGGGAAGGGGTTAGGGAGGGGGGAAGGGGTTAGGAAGGGGGGAAGGGGCTAGGAAGGGGGGAAGGGGCTAGGGAAGGGGTTAGGGAGGGGGGAAGGGGTTAGGAAGGGGGGAAGGGGCTAGGAAGGGGAGAAGGGGCTAGGAAGGGGAGAAGGGGTTAGGGAAGGGGTTAGGGAGGGGGGAAGGGGTTAGGAAGGGGGGAAGGGGTTAGGGAGGGGGGAAGGGGTTAGGGAGGGGGGAAGGGGTTAGGGAGGGGGGAAGGGGTTAGGGAGGGGGGAAGGGGTTAGGGAGGGGGGAAGGGGTTAGGGAGAGGGGAAGGGGTTAGGGAGGGGGAGAGTAAGGAGGGGATGGAGTAGGTATAACTGTATTCAGTCTGTGTATGTATGTGTGTTTGAGGGCAAGTGTATATATACATCTGCATCCACAACTGCACATATACTGGTGTTTGTGTGTGTGCATGTGTGTGTTCTGTGTGTTTGCAAATGTGTGCATGCATCAATGCATACCCAAACATGTGCAAGTACACACACAAGCTGTATGATTATGTGTGCATGTGTGAATGCAAGTGTGTGTGTGTGTGTGTGTGTGTGTGTGTGCACATGTATTTGCGTGCATTTAAACATGCATATGGATTTGTGAGTTTCTATTGCATGCATGTATGCTAGTGTCCATGTATGCATGCACACATGCGTGAGTATTATCTTGACCAACCCAGGCAGAAATGGCTTCACTGAGTTAAGCATAGTTTCTCCCCAAGTCAATATGCTGTCCCACAGAGTAGTGAAGGCTGCACTGTAGAGAACAGATAATACCTCTCTCAACATGATATGGTTATGACAACAGCATCCCTAACCTGAACTTTGTCATCTTGCAACTGAAAGACAAACAGATGCTTCGGCTCCTGTAGGTATGAAAGTACATGTAAATGCTCTGAAGGAAATATCCAGCAGTGAAACACACACATTCCAACATAGGAAAGGCAACTCAGACAAACTCACTGACACTTTTCCAAAATGGCATTTATGCAGCATGGCTATGCAGACCTCCTGCTCTGTGGCAGCATGGAATGCCTCAAACAGCCAAATGTAGACTGACACGGTCATCTCTTCTAGACAGTGTTTTCAAGGGCACTCCTCACCCTAAAATGTTCCATGATGGAAAACTGGAGTATAAAAAATAGAAAAACAGGTCCATAACTCATGATCAATATTATCATCACCATTAGGCATCGAATGGCAAGACACATATCTACTGACAAATCATTTTTTTAATAAGGAAAAAGACTGAGATAGGTGTGACAAAAACTGTGGAAGAACAGAGAAGAGATGTAGCTCTATCTAGATTTCAAAGAGTACCAGGCACGTAAACAGAACAGATCAGAAACCAATCAGTCAACTCACAATCTCGGACTTACCATTAAAAAGAGCAACTGTACATTCACACACCACACAGCTGCTCAGGAAGAGAGAAGAACTCAATGGGGCGACTACAGAATGAGGTGATTGGAGCAAAGGCCTGTGTGAAGGACGGTGAAGAGTGTATGCATTATTCAGCAGGCATCTCCAGGCAGGAGACTTGGCAAGGGCCAGCAGCCAATCACAGAGCTGGTTACTGCTGGATTACCGTTCCGAAGGGATAGTCCCACAGTTTGCTTGAAATTCCAAATCCTGCAAGGAGAGGAAAACCAACCCGTATGTGAAAAAGTAAAAAACTAAGCTGCTTGAAAAGGCAAGACAACTGGCATCAGTGTGTGCACTATGATGAATGTGACCCTGGGCCTATAAATAAGTCATACCAAGCCCATGGTCAATTTTGAGTGGTGTCGCATCATTAAAAGAAAATGTAACATCCTATAATTAAAATAGTGAATACTGGTTCTTAACTGGACGATTTGGGGCAAAGTTGTACCCAATTGAATTGTGCATCCTTGGGAATTAAAATTTAAGGGAAAAAAAATTGTCAGAGCTCAGCCAAATTAAAACATCTTAGGTCATTTGTAAAAATAATAACTATCAACATACCACTATCACTAAAATGCATTTAACAGCTCATTTAATAAGCTGCAGGTTGACTTGATTTTTCAGATACACCTCCTACCCCTACCCCATCCCCACACCCCCAAACAAGTCCACACATCAGTTTACTATAAAGATCTTGAAATGAAATCAACAATCAGGACAGCTACCCATAATAATTAACTCTAGCTTGATTTTGTTTTGAGGCACAATGCAACCCACTTCAAAGAGTGATGGTCACAAATTTATTTTTTTATATCGATTTTTAAAACACAAACTGACCATCATACAGCAAAACATGTTTTGTTTTGTTTTGATTAGTACAAGTAATAAATCCAAATATCCTGGATGCCAAACATTAACTTGGTTGTCCAAGAGTTTGCCAGAGCAATCAACTATCAATGTTGGATGTAAATGGTTGGAGATCTGACCCTGTCTTTATGTCTACCCAGGAGCCTCCTTGACAGCATAGAGCCACCTCTGGCTGAACTCCAGGAACAGCTAGACCCCAAAAGCCCAACAGCCAGTAGTTGCTTTTTTGGGCAGCATAGAGCCGCCTCTGGCTGAACTCCAGGAACAGCTAGACCCCAAAAGCTTAACAGCCTGTAGTTGCTTTTTTGGCAGCATAGAGCCGCCTCTGGCTGAACTCCAGGAACAGCTAGACCCCAAAAGCTTAACAGCCAGTAGTTGCTTTTTTGGCAGCATAGAGCCGCCTCTGGCTGAACTCCAGGAACAGCTAGACCCCAAAAGCCCAACAGCCAGTAGTTGCTTTTTTTGGCAGCATAGAGCCACCTCTGGCTGAACTCCAGGAACAGCTAGACCCCAAAAGCTTAACAGCCAGTAGTTGCTTTTTTGGCTGCTTGGGGCTGCCCATGGCAGAACAAACTCAGCAGACTTTCAAAAACCCAACAGCCTGGGGTTCCAGCTGACGAGGAAACAACATCACCTGGTCTACGTACCTTTCTGCTGTTCCTCAAAGTGGTGCTTGACATGGTAGTGCTTGAGGCTCTGGAAGTAGGCCAGGGCGGGGGTGCCGTGGTGGAGGTAGTAGTGGGTCAGGTCATAGCACATGTAGCCCAGGATGGTCCCTGCAAACACAGCCTGGCTGGTGGCCATGGGAAAGATGGAGGTGTAGGCAGAGTACAGCAAGAAGCCAAAGATTGAAGCTGGTACTGGAGGGAACACCAGTCGTCTCTTGTCCATGGGGGACTGGAAAGAGAAGAAAGGAGAAAAATAGAGTTATTGCATGGAGGCATTGGCAAAGAGTTCTGCGTAAAAAGAGTACAGCAAAAAGCATGGCATAGAAACAGTACAGCAAAAAGCATGGCATAGAAACAGTACAGCAAAAAGCATGCACAGAAACAGTACAGCAAAAAGCATGGCATAGAAACAGTACAGCAAAAAGCATGGCATAGAAACAGTACAGCAAAAAGCTTGGCATAGACACTGTACAGCAAAAAGCATGGCATATAAATAGTACGACAAAAAGCATGGTATAGAAACAGTACAGCAAAAATCAAGGCATAGAAACAGTACAGCAAAAAGCTACAGTTGGAGATGAGGGCTGGATGGAACACTGGTTGCGTCTTGTCCATGACGAACAGCAAGGAGAAATTAAAAGTGAAGCTATTGTATGAGGGGCAGAGGGAAGAGCTCAAAGCACATACAATTCTACAAATGAAGACTAAAACTAAAGCAAATGCTTCTTGTGTAAGGAAGAATTGTCCAAAAAATGATGAAATTGGAGTTTCAATTAACATGAAGAGGACCTCTCAGTGCTTGGGTATGGGTCAAGGCCTTTGTAGACAGGAAAGATCACATGCCAGGCAAAATACAAAATTCTGCACAAAAACTGTGTCCTACACGATCTGCTACAGTCACAATGCCACAAAGTAGCCTCTGTGACAATTTTGGGCTGCCTCTGGTCCCCTGGGGTGGGCCCAAACGCCCACCAGCCAGAGGTTCCTGCTAATGAGCAGCTCCGGCCTTGTATTTCATTATGTACCAGTGACCACGGCTGCACAATGAGGACCACATCGATACTGAGAGTGTCGGGAATTCGTTTTGGAGACTCATCTCTGTAGCTGCACTAACTGAGACCAACAGTGAGAGGGGGAAGTGGCAACCCAAGGAAGCCTAGCTGCCTCCTGGACCAGAGTGCTTGGCACCGAGGGGACAGCAGTATGGGATCCTGGACCAGAGTGCTTGGCACCGAGGGGACAGCAGTATGGGATCCTGGACCAGAGTGCTTGGCACCGAGGGGACAGCAGTATGGGATCCTGGACCAGAGTGCTTGGCACCGAGGGGACAGCAGTATGGGATCCTGGACCAGAGTGCTTGGCACCGAGGGGACAGCAGTATGGGATCCTGGACCAGAGTGCTTGTCACCGAGGGGACAGCAGTATGGGAGGAAGTCACTGCTTGTCAGTTCAGCAAGCCAGGGGAAGAGAAGTACAGAGGAGGGGACAGATGAGATGAAGGACTGTGGGCAAAGAGAGACTCAAGAGATGAATTGTGAGGTGCTGGAGGAGCAGCAGCAGCAGCAATATGGAACCATTCCGCAATTATGACCAGATGCTTACTTTGTAATGTTGACTAAATTTTTACCAACATGACAGACCATTTTTTTTTTTAAAGGAATAAAATACAAATAAAAAAGAAAGAAAGAAAAAGGAAATATACTAGCCTACCTTGTGGCGCTGATCAACTTTCTACAAAGGTGTCAGATAATAAAATAAAAGACAAATGAATGAAATGCAAATAAGAAAAAATAATAATAACCTACTTGCCAACCTTGCGGTGCTGACCAAATCTCTACAGAAGTGTAGAGCCATACAGGAAATGCAAATACATAAATGAATAAAAGTGCAAGAACATAAATAAACATAAGACAAACAAATAAACAAAATTAGTTGCTCACCTTGTAGTTCTGCTCAAAATTCTACAAAAGTGTTACATCATATCCCCTAAAAAAGCAAATACAAATGAATAAACTAAAAGAATATAAATATAACAAGAAGGGCAAACCCCATACGACTCACATGCTTGACCTTGACCTTTATATGACCTTGACCTTCAGGTGACCTTCAAGGTCAAGGTCAAACAACTAAACCTACCAATGACATCATACACTAAGAAATGCTTTACACATTTTTCCTACCAAAATACATGTGACCTTGACCCAAGGTCAAGGTCATCCAAGGTCATGCAACACAAAGCTGCTAATTCAAGACATAGGAAGCACAATGGTGCTTATTGGCACTTTCTACCATGAGATATAGTCACTTTTAGTGGTTCACTACCCCATTTTGGTCACATTTCATAAGGGTCAAAGTGACCTTGACCTTGATGATATGTGACCAAATGTGTCTCATGATGAAAGTATAACATGTGCCCCACATAATTATTAAGTTTGAAACAGTTATCTTCCATAGTTCAGGGTCAAGGTCACTTCAAAATATGTATACAATCCAACTTTGAAGAGCTCCTGTGACCTTGACCTTGAAGCAAGGTCAACCAAACTGGTATCAAAAGATAGGGCTTGCTTTGACCTATATACCACTTGTAGCTAAGCTTGCCATTCTCAATAACGTGGGAGAAAATTGGGAAAATGTGAAAAATGACTGTTTTTGAGACCACATTTATGGCTCCTGTGACCTTGACCTTGAAGCAAGGTCAAGTCACTATGTATGTTTTTTGAGGCCTTGTCATCATACACCATCATGCCACATTTGGTGTTGATAGACTTAATAGTCTCCGAGAAAAATCCAACGTTTAAGTTTTTTACGCCCGGACGGACGGACGGACGACACGGCTCAGTACATAGACTCACTTTTGCTTCGCATGTGAGTCAAAAACGAGAAAAAAGACAAAAAACTCCATTCGCTGACCTTGTGGTGCTGCCCATGGAGAATGAAGTGGAGGGCGATGAGAAGGCGACTGCCACCTGGTGGCCGCATGTGGAAAAGCCACCTGTGGATGATGTACTCTGCCAGAGTCCAACCCAGCACTCCCAGCCCCACCAGTAGTGGCACTGCCCCCGGCCCCATCTTGAATCCTGCAAAGCCAAGGTCAAGGCAAGGTCAAGCCAAGGTCAAGGCAAGGTCAAGGCAAGGTCAAAGGTAAAGTCAAAGGTAAAGGTAAAGGACTGGTTTTACATAGTGACTTTTCACCCGTTTCTGGATCTCAAACTGCTTTGCACTCTACCTTGGTCGGAGGAGTGTTCCCTGAGTCCGTCCATCAGCAACCGAGCAAGTCAATGGCAATCAAGAACATCATCCCGTTTCTTACAAGGTGATTGCTGTGATCGCACATACGGCCCATTGAGTCAACTCTTGCAATAAAACCATCTCCAAACGCAGACACTGCCTGCTTTTCTTCACTATCTTGATACAGATTTCCATGGAGTTTTTTCCCTGTCAACTAGCATGGTAAGTCCACTTGCTGGAAAGGTGATCAAGTCTGATCGTTTCTAGTGGATGAGTCTCAGGAACAGGTAAACTATAAAGGTAGGAAACCTTTCGACTGTAACTACCTGCTATCCTAGACATGACACAAGGCAACAGGTTTCAGCAGGACTTCGTTCTAACCCCAGCACAAAACTGCATGGACAGAAGACACTGTGACAAAGGCTTTTGAGCAAAGATGGAAAATTTGAGTCAAGTCATCTTTTGGAGGGAAAGAACCTCAGCAGCAAATCCAACTCTCTCCAGCTGCTGCCAGTAGGTAAAGCCACTATGGCAAATGCTGATGGCTTTGAACAATGTGTCAATCAGATTTGTTTGTTTTTAAACTCTGGTCCATGCACTATGCACTGGTCCCACTACTTCCCACCCCTTTCCCATTACTGCTCACCACTACTGTCCACCTCTTCACCACTACTGCCCACTCCTTTCCCACCCCTTCCCTACTACTGCCCACCCCTTCCCCACTACTGCCCACCCCTTCCCCACTACTGCCCACCCCTTCCCCACTACTGTTCACCCCTTCACAACTACTGACTACCCCTTTAGAACTACTGCCCACCCCTTCCCCACTACTGCCTACCCCTTCAACACTACTGCCCACCCCTTCACCACTACTGCCCACCCCTTCACCACTACTGCCCACCCCCTTCCCCACTACTGCCCACCCGCTTCCCCACTACTGCCCACCCCTTCCCCACTACTGCCCACCCCTTTCCCCACCACTGCTCACCCCTTCCCCACTACTGCCTACCCCTTCAACACTACTGCCCACCCCTTCACCACTACTGCCCACCCCTTCACCACTACTGCCCACCCCTTCCCCACTACTGCCCACCCCTTCCCCACTACTGCCCACTCCTTCCCCACTACTGCCCACTCCTTCCCCACTACTGCTCACCCCTTCCCCACCCTCTTCACCACTACTGCCCACCCCTTCCCCACTACTGCCCACCCCTTCCCCACTACTGCCCACTCCTTCCCCACTACTGCACACTCTTCCCCACTACTGCTCACCCCTTCCCCACCCTCTTCACCACTACTGCCCACCCCTTCCCCACCCTCTTCACCACTACTGCCCACCCCTTCCCCACTACTGCCCACTACCATCCCCACTACTGCCCACTACCATCCCCACTACTGCTCACCGCCTTCCCCACTACTGCCCACCCCCTTCCCCACTACTGCCCACCCCCTTCCCCACTACTGCCCACTACCATCCCCACTACTGGTCACCGCCTTCCCCACTACTGCCCACCCCCTTCCCCACTACTGCTCACCCCCTTCCCCACTACTGCCCACCCCTTCCCCACTACTGCCCACCCCTCCCCCACTACTGCTCACCCTCTTTCCCATTACTGCACACCCCCTTTCCCACTACTGCCCACCCTCTTCCCCACTACTGCCCACCCCCTTCCCCACTACTGCTCACCCCCTCCCCCACTACTGCTCACCCTCTTTCCCACTACTGCCCACCCCCTTCCCCACTACTGCACACCTTCCCCACTACTGCACACCTTCCCCACTACTGCACACCTTCCCCACTACTGCTTACCCCTCCCCCATTTCTTCTCACACCTTCCCCACTACTGCACACCTTCCCCACTACTGCACACCTTCCCCACTACTGCACACCTTCCCCACTACTGCACACCTTCCCCACTACTGCACACCTTCCCCACTACTGCACACCTTCCCCACTACTGCACACCTTCCCCACTACTGCACACCCCTCCCCCATTTCTTCTCACCCCTTCCCCACTACTGCCCACCCCTTCCCCACTACTGCTCACCCCCTCCCCCACTACTGCTCACCCCTTCCCCACTACTGCTCACTCCCTTCCCCACTACTGCTCACCCACTTCCCCACTACTGCCCACCCCCTTTCCCACTACTGCCCACCCCCTTCCCCACTACTGCCCACCCCCTTCCCCACTACTGCCCACCCCCTTTCCCACTACTGCCCACCCTCTTCCCCACTACTGCCCACCCTCTTCCCCACTACTGCCCACCCCCTTCCCCACTACTACCCACCCCTTCCCCACTACTGCCCACCCCTTTCCCACTACTGCCCACCCCTTCCCCACTACTGCTCACCCCCTTCCCCACTACTGCCCACCCCTTCACCACTACTGCCCACCCCCTTCCCCACTATTGCCCACCCTCTTCCCCACTACTGCCCACGCCCTTCCCCACTACTACCCATCCCTTCCCCACCCTCTTTCCCACTACTGCCTACCTCTTCCCCACTACTGCCCACCCCTTTCCCCACTACTGCCCACCCCTTTCCCCACTACTGCCCACCCCTTCCCCACTACTGCCCACCCCTTCACCACTACTGCCCACTCCTTCCCCACTACTGCTCACTCCCTTCCCCACCCTCTTCCCCACTACTGCCCACCCCTTTCCCCACCCTCTTCCCCACTACTGCCCACTCCCTTCCCCACCCCTTCCCCACTACTGCCCACCCCTTCCCCACTACTGCCCACCCCTTTCCCCACTACTGCCCACCCCTTCACCACTACTGCCTTCCCCACTACTGCCCACTCCCTTCCCCACCCTCTTCCCCACTACTGCCCACCCCTTTCCCCACCCTCTTCCCCACTACTGCCCACTCCCTTCCCCACCCCCTTCCCCACTACTGCCCACCCTTTCCCCACTACTGCCCACCCCTTCCCCTTTCCCACTACTGCCCACCCCCTTCCCCACCACTGCCCACCCCTTCACCACTACTGCCCACTCCCTTCCCCACCCTCTTCCCCACTACTGCACACCTTCCCCACTACTGCACACCTTCCCCACTACTGCACACCTTCCCCACTACTGCCCACCCCTTTCCCCACCCTCTTCCCCACTACTGCCCACCCCCTTCCCCACTACTGCCCACCCCTTCCCCACCCCACCCCTTCCCCACTACTGCCCACCCCCTTCCCCACTACTACCCATCCCCTTCCCCACTACTGCCAACCCCATTTCCCACTACTGCCCACGCCCTTCCCCACTACTGCCCACCCCCTTCCCCACTACTGCCCACCCCTTCCCCACTACTGCCCACCCCCTTCCCCACTACTGCCCACCCCTTCCCCACCCCCTTCCCCACTACTGCCCACCCCTTCCCCACACCCTTCCCCACTACTGCCCACTCCCTTCCCCACCCCCTTCCCCACTACTGCCCACCCCTTCCCCGCCCCTTCCCCACTACTGCCCACCCCTTCCCCACCTCCTTCCCCGCTACTGCCCACCCCTTCCCCACCCCCTTCCCCACTACTGCCCACCCCTTCCCCACCCCCTTCCCCACTACTGCCCACTCCCTTCCCACCCCCTTCCCCACTACTGCCCACTCCCTTCCCCACCCCCTTCCCCACTACTGCCCACCCCCTTCCCCACTACTGCCCACCCCCTTCCCCACTACTACCCATCCCCTTCCCCACCCTCTTTCCCACTACTGCCTACCTCTTCCCCACTACTGCCCACCCCTTTCCCCACTACTGCCCACCCCTTTCCCCACTACTGCCCACCCCTTCCCCACTACTGCCCACCCCTTTCCCCACTACTGCCCACCCCCTTCCCCACTACTACCCATCCCCTTCCCCACCCTCTTTCCCACTACTGCCTACCTCTTCCCCACTACTGCCCACCCCCTTCCCCACCCTCTTTCCCACTACTACCCATCCCCTTCCCCACCCTCTTCCCCACTACTACCCATCCCCTTCCCCACCCTCTTCCCCACTACTGCCCACCCCCTTCCCCACTACTGCCCACCCCCTTCCCCACTACTGCCCACCCCCTTCCCCACTACTGCTCACCCCCTTCCCCACTACTGCCCACCCCCTTCCCCACTACTGCCCACCCCCTTCCCCAATACTGCCTACCCCCTTCCCCACCACTGCCCACCCCCTTCCCTACTACTGCCTACCCTCTTCCCCACTACTGCGCACCCCTTTTCCCACTACTGCCCACCCCATTCCCACAACAGCCCACCCCCTTCCCCACAGCTGTCCACCGCCATACCCACTACTGCCCACCCCCTTCCCCACTACTGCCCACCCCTTCCTCACTACTGCCCACCCCTTCATTCTCTTACCTCCAGCCAGCCATGGAAACCACAGGTCTTCATGCACTGCGAGGTTGCTGAAGGCCAGGAAGACAAAGAGGACGAAGACGGGCGTCCAGAAGATGGGCACTAGCCACCAGGGCGCGGTGGACAGCGTCTCCATCAGGTCGGAACCGAAGAGCCGGATCTGCGTGTCCACGGGCTGATGCACCCAGTCGTAGTAGTGATCGCCCAGCTGGGGCACCTGGCAAAACAATGGCTTGTTCCAGTCCACCAGGTCATCCTGAAAGAGAGAGAGAAATAAATGAATGAATGGATGAATGGATGAATAGAAGGAATGGATGGATTGATGAAGGGATGGTGGATGAATGACGGGATGAATGGATGAATGGATGAATGAAAGTGTATGAATGAATGAACAAATGAACAGAGGAACATGTAGGATGGATGAACGAAAGAACATTAGAATGAATGGATTGTAGGATAAATAAAGGAAGGAAGGAAGGAAAAATTGAAGGATTAAATGAATGCATGAATAAACTAAAAAAAGGAAAGAACGAAATAATGCAAGGGAGGAACGAAAAAATGAACAAATGAGTGCTTGATAAAGAGCAGACTAATGAACTAACTCAATAGTGAATGGACGAAAGAACGAATGGAAACAAATTCACAAATGAATTAGCGAACTCACAGACACACACAAAAATTAATGGACAGACGAATGAACAAGCGACTAAAATGAATCACCGAATGAACAAACGACCCAACGAAAGAACGAGTGCCACTGAACGGCCTTGGAGTAATCTACGAGTGTGTGCATCAGCGAGGATGGAAATACGTCCATGGTCAACCCCTCGGCCTCTACTCGCTTGTTGAAACCCCATCTTCGAAGAGGATGGATGGATGGATGGAGTTTTAAGGCCTATCAGCCTTTGTAGGCTATATAAGGCCACTAAGCACGAAAAGCACTAGAACAGTTTAGAGTAAACGCAAATCAAGTCACGGAGCTCCTAATTGTTCACCTCGTACGAATCGCGTAGGGAGACGCGGTGGGTCAATTCTTACCCCAAACTTTTGAGAGGAGGAGAAAGGTGAGCA
>JAWQFJ010003208.1:82021-97021 GCA_034096865.1 Theodoxus fluviatilis | reverse complement strand
AAGTTTCGTTCGTTCGTTCGTTCTCCTCTCTCTCCTCTCTCTCTCTCTCGTCTCTCTCTCTCCATCATCTTCCCTCTTACTCCTCTCTCTCTCTCTCTCTTACCTCTCTCACCACATTTGAATATTTTGCCTCAAGGGCTGAATGTAAGAAAGGCACTACTGCCTAATTCACTACCATTGTAAAATAAAGTTCGTTCGTTCGTTCGTTCTCTCTCTCTCTCTCTCAAAATTAGACACCCTATGACGAACAGGTCCCCAATGTCAAGCCACCAGGGAGACAACCACACTGGAGAAGTATGCAGTCGAGTCGTCGTGCGGTTATTGCCTGTGGATTCTACAAGTCTTTACTGCATGATGTGAATGCAACACCTGCTACCAAAATGTCGCCACCTATCTCAGTCAGAAGCACGTGATGAGAACGCCTACGTCATCACAACGTCATCAGGACATGGCGGCGGCTAGACTCATTCCAAACAGGGGGCGTAACTCCAGCAGGCCTACGTCCTTTAATGGCGTGCAATGCCGTGGCTGAAGAGCGGGTCATGTCAGGCTGACCCATCCTCCGCTTGCCAGTCGACGACGATTTGTGCACCGTGTTAATACGTCATTCAATTAATGAGGCAGAAACCCACTGACGCTACTGTAAGCGTGGGGATGAAGATTGATTATCATTTTTCTGTGTCTAACAGACTACGGTAGCATTGTTTAGATACTGTGCATGTACGTAGACGATCATTGTCGACATTATCATCAGCGACATTGTCCTCCACATCTTTCATCATCATCGTCCTCCATCCCTTCATTATATCCACCACTACCACCACAACCATCAGCACCACCGCCACCGCCGCCACCACCAGCGGCAGCAGCAGCACCACCACCACCACCACCACCATCGTCATCATCAAACATCACTACCACTATCACAACGTACCCAAACACGGTATATCGCAATCGCCTTCACCACCACAATCATACATGTATATAAAAAAGAGCATATTACAATCGCCGTCACCATCACTACCACGACGTATTCAAACAGAGTACGTCACCATCGCCACTACTATCCCCAACACCTCCATGTATTCAAAAGGTTTTTCACTATTACCACTACCATCACCACCATCACCATCACCAATACCACCACCAATACCACCACCAATACCACCACCACCAATGCCATAACCACCACCAATACCACCACCACCACCACCAATACTACCACCACCACCAATACCACCACCACCACCACCAATACTACCACCACCACCAATACCACCACCACCACCAATACCACGACCATCACCAATACCACCACCAATACCACCACCACCAATACCATAACCACCACCAATACCACCATCACCAATACCACCACCACCACCACCAACACCACCACCACCACCAATACCACCACCACCACCACCAATCAGACAACCACCACCACCACAGCAAGAAGTACAAACTTAGTCATTCACTATCACCTCCACCGTCATCATTCTTACCAACACTGCCACTTCCACAAACGTCACGTGATTTCCTGAGTGACACTTGAAACAAGCATCACCTTGATCTTATCTTCAGTTCAACTGATCCTAACGACAAACCACTCCCCCTCCCTATGCAGTCACCCACTCAACTCCAAGTAGACCCATTCATAATGTTCTTCCTGTGGAAAGCATGAGGCTTGGCTCTCACTCTACAGAAGAGGCCCTCTGCTTACAGATGCTTCTCCAGTTCCAAACACGAGAGGAATTCCTTACCAACCTGCTACCTGTAGTATCTGCTTTCCCTCACGTCCACATCACGAGGCAGGATGAGTCACAAAGAGGGTGCTGGGTGGGCAGGGCCGGACCCAGGGGGGGGGTTCCTGGGGTTCCGGAACCCCCCCCCCCCCCCCCCCCCCCCTAGAAAAAGCATGTACCTTGGTTTGAGTTTTTTTTTTAATATATTTTTTGTGTGTGTCTCCAAAAGCAATGCTGCTCTTACCCCTCAAAACAAGGCCCAGAATGCACCGGATTGCACATATTTTAACCGTTTTTCATACATTTTCCGGGGAGGCATGCCCCCGGACCCCCCTTGTTTGCGCGCCTGCACAACTCATTTGGTCCGGCCCTGGTGGGGATGGAATAGTGGAGGGTGAGAGGGTGATACTGTTTGGGGATGGGGGGGGGGGAGGTGGAGGGAAGAATAAAGTAGGCAAGGGGGGTTCGTGAGATATGAGAGGTGCCACATGGGGGGGGGGGGGGGGGGGGGGGGGGGAGAGCTTGGTACCAAATGAGGGTTGTTAGGAGACAGAAGGGAGTCGTGGTGGTGATGTTGAGAGGGTGGGATAGTGAGAGATGGTGGCTACCAGTCAAAGTGGAGGGATGGGGGTAGGTGGGGATTGGGAGGAGGTGGACGAGGGTGTTGAGGTAGGGGGTAAGGTAGATAAGGGTTAATAGAGAGAGGGGAGGAAGAGAGGATGGGGAGGGATGATCCCTACAATATGAGGGTGGGGGCAGTTCTGGTTGGGAGAGGAATAGGAGTTAGTGACCGATCGAAGTTGCGAAGGGTTGAAAGAAATATTTACTTGTTGAAAGAGTGGTTGAAATAAGGACGGGGATTAAAATGATGTTTGGGAAATGCAGTGGTGTGGGGTGGGGTTTGGGGGTGGGGTTGCAGTTGAGGGTGGGGATGGGGAGGGACAAACCCACACATCTCATACAGAATACATGTTAAAAATCAACTTTCGATAACTAGCAACCCCATGATTGAATTTCTTGCATGTGATCACTTGACGGCCAGAAGAAATCGCACGCGTGAAACCTTGCACAGATTTCTCATTTGCCAAAACAGCACACAGGCTCTCGTCCAGTGGCCAGAGCGCTCGTCCCCTGTCTTGCAGCTCACAGTAGCGGTGTTCCCAGCAGCACAACTTCCATTCTGTAAACCCGAGTCAGTAGTGACTCTGGCGCAGTTCGCAATGAATACGTAATAGACTTGACCCTTCGCATTACAGCATTGCGCCAAAAATAGCTCGTGTTCATACTATTTTTTTCTCCACTTTTTACAGAAATCATTCAGATGTCAAAACTTCTTTCCATTTCAGCACAAACACTTTATTTTATCGAATAAACGCTTGTTAATTGCCTCAACAAGAGTAAGTTAAGAGTTTTGTGCGAAATAGTTTCAGAACTACTTTAACGGCATATGTCAGGGAGCAGATCGGTTATCCCACAAGCCTCTTGTGTGACCCTCATAAAAAAAGTTTGGACGAAACCTTTCCATCACGTGATGTCAACTGTGCTAGAGACACTTTCGCCGGTAGGTGAAGTCTCTAGTGAACTAGAATGCACAGCTCCTAGAGTGGCATCCTGAAGCATGGCGCTCACCCGCACTACCTCTCTCTACCCAGGAGCAAAACCGGGTACCCGTGAGGGTGGCGACGGCGCTCTGTGGTGCCATGACGGCTCGCTGAGGCTGAGAGCCCGTGTCGGGTGGGCTATCTCCCCAGGGAGTGCAGATGGTGCTGGTACCACGCTGGCGTGCGTCCTGCCTGTCTCTTCCTGTCTTTGTCGTCGGGTGCCAGCAGAGGCTTGATCAAGTGGCCCAGTGATCAGAGGGTAAAGTGTAAAGCGATTAGGGACCCACACGAGGGCGATAAGACGCTATATAAAACCAGTTTTTGTTGGCCTTTACTTTCATCTTTACCAATGACAAGGAACGACGGGTCTCGTGGCAGGACCATCGTACATCTGCGCTATCATTCCGGCGTTGAGCATCAGAGCAAATTCTTCAGAGGTAGCAGGTGTTTCATTCGCTCCTCCTCTCGCACGTCCCATCATAGCCTTGGATCATGCATAGCCATCATATTTCCTAATGGACGGATCGATGGAACATGAAACGCCGTAGCGAGATCTGCTCGAGATAAGTACGGATGTACAAAGCTGGGAGCTACACTGGGCAGCAGTGTCGATAATAGGGAAGAGGGGGTGGGGGTGGGGGTGGGTGGGGGGGATGTTGTGGTTCATGAGTTCTGTTGACGCGCCTAGCAAGCGTTGTTGAAAGTTCTCTCCAGTAACTAACCATTGGTCGCAGTGACATCGTCTTCTCTCAGTCTGTTAGAAATTTAGGCTTTAAAGACCCACCTCTTCCGATCCGCCTTTCCCGCTGAGCTGCTTCGCCTTACTTGACCTGGCCTGCAAGTATAGTTTGTTCTATTTCTTCTACTGGATCTTAGTTGTTTTTTTATGTGTGTAGTGTGTGAGTTTTTGTAGGAATGTGGTGTTGAGTGGTTGTATGAGTGTTGATTCTTTGGATTGTAAACGCCATGAGCTTGCCTGTCAAGGGAAGGTATGTGCGTATGAATAAACTATTATTATTATTATGGGAAGGGGGGCAGGTCGGGAGGTCGGGAGGGGGGGAGGGAGGGAGGGAGGGGTGAATTTAGTTTTACGGCCTACGAAGCCTTTGTAGGCTATTAAAACCCAAGAATTATGTTAAGTCATCAGAGCTGGTAGTGATGGGGGAGGGGGAAGTATTCTAATTAAAAGGGGGGAGGCCAAGGATTAGTGAGATTGAAGGCAACATCAAGGTCTGCACAAAATGTGTGTCTGCGCAATACATATAGAGCTAGGCGTTGAACTCGGCAGTAGTATTACTGATGGCAAAGTGAGGCTGTGGGTGGGGATGGTGTGGTAACGGCGATAGGGGTGGGGGTTGTGTGTGCAGGGGGAGGAGGTAGTTTAAATGGGGAAAGGGTGAGATAGTCACGTGATGCAGATAACAGCAGGTGGTCAAATATCGTTTCCGCAAGCAGCATCCGGTTCCACATTTTGACACAACTTTTCTTTACGAGACTCACGCCACGCAAGTGCACAATTGCTGCTTCCTACTGTGGCTCATAGTTTGTGACGAGTATGAGAGTATGGATTAATTTATTTCATACGTCTTATCGTTGGCAACGTGTATGTAAAGTATAAGAGAACACGGAACTTGAAAGCGCTGATACACCACCACCACCACCACCACCACCACCACTACCAACATCATTCATTCATTTATTTGTATCATCATCGTCGTCGTCGTCATCCACATCTTGCTGTAATGAACCAGTCTTTGGCGCAAAGACGAGGAACGTTCTGACGATTCCATGGCAGCCTTCATTAAAATTCCGAAAGGCATGACAAGACTGAAAGCCATTACACTCTTCAAATGCATAATCATGCTTATTTCGGACTAACTGGCTCACATCAAGACGCTGCATGGTGTTGCAAAAGCAAGGAAGTATAAGGAATTAACCAATAGGGTGCATTATTCACAGTAGATTTTCGACGCAAAGAGCTCATGGGACCTAATGCATTTAAACTCAGAAAGTGTTGCGACCATGGAGGACTTCTACCTCGAAGCCAAATAAACAAGCAGGCAGGCAAGCCACCACCCAGCCAACCGACAAATCAACTGATCAACCAATCCACCAACCAACCCACCCAACCAGCCCACCCAACCAACCCACCCAACCAACCCACCAACCCACCCACCAACCAACCAACCAACCAACCAACCAACCAACCAACCAACCAACCAACCAAGTAAGCAAGGAACACCCAGCTAGCCAGTCAGTCAGCCAGCCCGCCCGCCAGCCAACCAACCTGAAGATAAACATACATGTATTGCTTCAGGTGGTCACCATGAGCTACGAGCCATTTCTGAACTCCGAAGCGTTTTATTCCTAATAGCTGAAAAACTAGTTCAAAATGTATTTTAAAATGTCCACTCCTCAGAATACAAAGAAATGAGCACAAAATCAGCACTCTCGGAAACCAAGGCAACCTTTTCGTCTAGGAGTGGTGGTCGCATGAACGTCAGCCACATCTTCAACAGGCGGCCATCGAGACATCTCTGGCCATACACCCCACCTAATGGCAATACTCACCATGGGCTGCCCAACACTTAGTGTGGACACCTTTCTCCGTGTAGGGCAATAAACAAAGGCGACCTTTGCCATTGCAAAGCTCTGGGTTCCTGGGAAGGCCAAGGTTTGCTGCGAGGTCCTAACAGTGTAAAATATGCAGTTTGTACTTCTGTTTAGTTGCTACGTTTCTACCGGCACTGACAGAACATGGAAGAAGCACAGATAAGAAGAAAATAGTACTGGCTTTCTGGCTCTCAGACCCTAAGTTTGTCTCTTTGCTTGTCAGTCCCCACCCCCCGTCTCTCTCTCTCTCTCTCTCTCTCTCTCTCTCTCTCTCTCTCTCTCTCTCTCTCTCTCTCTCTCTACCATCCCCATCCCCCGATTATTTAGAATTAGAAGCAAATACATATTTGCAAATAAATTGCATTTTGTCGACGAAAGCTGCTCATGGCAAACTTGAGCATTATTTCCAATGCAGTTACATTCTGTATTTGTTTTTTTTATTACAAGAGATACTACCCTTCCAACACACGCTCGCAGTATGAACACTGGCAATGTATGTACATAACGTGTCTGCGTTCAAGCAACCCCAGCTGAAAGCTTGGACACAGACATAATTATTACAGGAAAACAGCATCATCAGATAAAAGAGACGCGTTGATGTGATCTTGAGCCAATGCCGTATCATCTTGTTCCACAGACTCAACTCGTGTTTCTAATACTATTGAAAATGTCACCACTGCATTTGTCACGAAGGCGTTGAGCAGAGGCTTGAACAGACACGAAACACGTCCACTGCTCGATTTAATTTGAATCACTTGAATGCTTCGTCAGGATTTCATCAAAGTTTTCCTTCTTCATCAAAATGTAATAATGATTGTGCAACTCGAATGAGGAAAGAGCAGAAACCAGAACTAGCAACATCCGGGACATGCCCAGTGGCATTCATTCATCAGACGTCACGCCACTCCGGAGCTGGCCACGTGACCAATAAATGGGCGTGGCATTTGGGAGATAGAGCGGGAAAACAAAAGAACTGGTTTTGATTCTCACGTAACTGAAAAACAAACGCAGCAAGAAGTCCTCAGAATTAGTTCCTTAACCAGCAGGCCTGGAATAGAAGTCCTCGATTATCGCCTGCGCGATTTCTGGGTGGGGCTTTGATCTCCGAGCGAGATTTGAGGATTCTGCAATGAATCCTTTGGTCTGCGCAGTTCTGAATCCATTTGGTCTGAGCAGTAAAATGTGAAAGAAGTCCAGGAATTTTAAGATCCCACCCAGACGCTGAAGACGGGGTTAGCTCGTCCCAAGTACCTGTCGAGCACCTCCCATTTGAAAACCACTTAAGGTCTGGAAAATGTTGACATTTTGAGTGGAAAGAGATTTGAAGTGACGAACAAATTTGCAGTTACCCACCAGGTAACCTTTCGGGGTTTCAATGAAGCATCCGATATCACAAAGGCCAAAATGACCCAGGAAACCTCTAGAATTGTTTATGGCTAGCATATGAGGAACATTTATTTCTCAGTAGAAAAAGATGAGAGATTTCTTACATCCTTTACAAGATAAATTTACATCACAGAGCATTTTTACAGCCGATTTATTGGCAGTTACTGTAGGGGTGCTTGCATTTTTATCTCAGTATACGTAGCTGAACCTTTTTCTCTTTCACTTCGAACTTTGTCAACAGTTCAAATATTTTCTTATGGATTTTATTGGAGGCATTTTTTCACAGAATTCACATTTTCCGTCATAGTCCATGTGTCATTATCGAGTAACCATATTCGATGCCAACTTATTAGGAAAACTTTTTTTTCTTCTAAACTTGTTTCTGTGTAGTTTACACTCATCTTTTCCCGCAACTTATCTTTAGCACTCATTCACCATCGTTTCAAAATTCTGAAGAGTGAAAAGTTTATAATGATGATGACAAAGCTGGGAAAGTCTCATACACAGGAACTCAATGAAAATATTCGGTCACGGAATCCCCAGGGTTTGACTATTATCAGCGTCAAGAAACTATCTGCATGATCAAATCATTTTCACGAAACATAATCTGAACGCTGATATAGAATACATTATTGCTAAAACGTTTTCAGAAACTAAAATCCTACTCTTAGGAGACGTTGCGTTGAAGGACAGCAATATAACTCTCCTAAATTCGTGCAGACTCACGGAACAAGTCGATGCGTAGTGAAAAAACTTTCGAACACAGAAGTTCTTATATTAACTTCGAGTAAGAAGAACGAAACAAGTGTTTCAAACCCTTGTAACTTTCCGCTTTCTAATGTTACTTGATGTACATATTCTTATACACGTATATTCCATTCACTCAGGGAGGCGGTTATCTGTGTCTGGTAAAGATTCAAAACAGGTAGGCAGGATTACCAGACTGAAGCAAACCGCCCCTGACTACCCAGTCCTTCACATCGAAATAAGTACTTTATGAGATTTTGAGACATTTTGAGATATTGATAAATGTCTTTCAGTTTCTTTTCAAATGATGTACAGTACATGAGCATATGCCTTTTTGTTATGGAGTAATGCCCGGTAAAGATCACACACTAATGTTGCGTGTTTCCACCTCACCCGACCGATCCCAAATTTTGCCACCGACCCTACACTTTTTGTTTACGCCGCTGGGAAATGCACGCACATGCACACACTCGCACACACACTGCACCACACACACATACACACACGCGCGTGCGCGCGCGCGCTGTGCACACCTAAGATTTGTACGTTCTTCACTAGAATCGACATTAACTTCTAATTTCACGTGTTCAAAACATCGATTTTCTAGCGTAAGAAACATTTTTAAAATGTATACGAAACGTCTTTTTTTACACGTCTGCAAAATGTCTTTGTTTTTTCAAGTTCAAAAAAAGTTCTTACTACCTACCCCACCCCCAACCCCTTATTATTTATTTATTTATTTATTTATTTATTTATTTATTTGTTTGTTTGTTTGTTTGTTTGCTTGCTTGCTTGCTTGCTTGCTTGCTTGCTTGCTTGCTTGCTTGCTTGCTTGCTTGCTTGCTTGCTTGCTTGCTTGCTTGCTTGCTTGCTTGCTTGCTTGCTTGCTTGCTTGCTTGCTTGCTTGCTTGCTTGCTTGCTTGCTTGCTTGCTTTATCATTAGTCCACTAGAGACTTCGCCTGCCGGCGAAAGAGTCTCTAGCAAAGTTCGTATCACGTGATGGAACTAATCTGTCCGGAATATCCATAAGGAGGTCACACGAGAGGATTGTGGGATAGCACTCTGCTCCCTGATCTACGCCGTTACAGTAGTTATGAGACTATTTCGCACAAAACTCATAAATTACGCTTTTTGAGCGATAAACAAGCGTTTATTCGATAAAATAAAATGGTTGTGTTGAAATGAAAATACGTTTTGACATCTGAATGATTTCTGTAAAAAAAAGTGGGAAAAAATAGTATCCAGAACGAACTATTTTTGGCGCAATGCTGTAATGCGAAGGATCAAGTCTATTACGCATTCATTGCGAACTGCGCCAGAGTCACTACTGGCTCTGCTTTACAGAATGGAACAGGACAAGAGCAACCTGGAAGGGCACGCAAAAAGCAAGGACAAGAAACAGATGCAGGAGGAAAACATAATGGAGGCAAGGGTAGAAGAACGAGACGTGTAGACAAGAAGCAAGGCCTGGAAAGCCAAGTGGAGGCGCGATAGGTAGCGACAGGAGGAGAGGAGACAAGAGTAAGAGCAGCCAAGATTTCGTGATTGGGAAAGTAGGTAGCAAAAGAACACAATCAGCAACAGGAGCAAGTCCAGTGATAAGATAGATGCTCGGGGCTTTCAAGAGCAGAACAAAACCAAAGAGAAAGACGACGAAAAAAATGAGACAAAGACAAATATCAGGGTGACAAGGGAACACGCTGAGCAAAAAGAGATTAACGAGGCAAATTTTTCAGGAGCTGCAACAATGGAAGTCACGTCTTCTCATCACGTTCCATTTTGCATTCAGCCGCCAGCCATCTTCAAAAGATTTCCCCCTAAAGCCAGCAGTTTTGCAGAGAGAGGTTTTTGCCAGATGTTCCTTATCGACACTTCAACTCCCATCTGAATCTGCTCCACGGACATGAAAAATCAATCAGAAGCCTTGAACGTGGACCCCACATGCACCTAGGTGCAGTATTGCAGCTGTTTCCTACGCGTGAATAATCTCCTCCCCATCATCCCACCTCAACCCACCACTCCCTCAATCCATCCCCACCCACCACACACCCACGATACCACCACCCACCACTCCTCCCACCCTACCACCACCTACCACTACCCATCACTCCTCCCACCCACCCCCACCACTCCCCCATCCCATCCCCACCACTTCCCCAACCCACCCCCACTCACCACTTCCCCCACTCGCACCCACACACCGCTCCCTCAACCCACCCTATCCCACTACTTCCCCAACCCCGCCGCTTCGCACCTCAATGATCTACCCATACCCCGCTATGGCATGAGTGTGTGTGCGTGTCTGTTTGCTTGACTGTCTCAACCTAATCTAACTTATCCTTACCCATCAATGCATCCATCCCTCAACACACACACACACACACACACACACACACATACACACACACACACACTCAAAGGGAGGGGGAGGAAGGGAGAGGGTTAGAGAGAGGAAGATGGAGGTGGGGTAGGGGGAGAGAGGGATATGGGGGGGGGGGGGGGGGAGAGGATGAGAGAGGGAAAGAGAGAGGGGGGAGGGGGAGGGGGAAGGAGAGAGAGAGAGAGAGAGAGAGAGAGAGAGAGAGAGAGAGAGAGAGAGAGACAGAGAGAGAGAGAGAGAGAGAGACAGAGAGAGAGAGAGACAGAGAGAGAGAGAGAGAGAGAGAGACAGAGAGAGAGAGAGAGAGAGAGACACAGAGAGAGAGAGACAGAGAGAGAGAGAGAGAGAGAGAGAGAGAGAGAGAGAGAGAGAGAGAGAGAGGGAGGGAGGGAGGGAAGGAGGGAGGGAAGGAGGGAGGGAAGGAGAATACTTAAGGATTCCAGATACTTTAATTCCCACCCGTCCACGAGACTGGGTAAAGCTGCAGGTGGCAATGTATCTACATGTATTGCATTGCCACATGGCTTTGCAGCCACAGTCCAACGATAAAAGCTGTCGTCAAGCTGGTAATATTG
This sequence comes from Theodoxus fluviatilis, assembly GCA_034096865.1. Taxonomy (NCBI): domain Eukaryota; kingdom Metazoa; phylum Mollusca; class Gastropoda; order Cycloneritida; family Neritidae; genus Theodoxus; species Theodoxus fluviatilis. Next base: position 85,973 of record JAWQFJ010003208.1, on the reverse strand, counting down.
CCAGCGGCAGTCTAGTAACGTAGATCCTTCTCATGTACTCAAGAGCTTGTACACAGTCACGGTGTCAGCTGCAAATATTGAAAATAATGCAAAGCCAGTGTCTCAGGCGAGATGCCTGCTCCTAGCAGACTGACTTAATGTGCCTACATGAGCTGCACGAAGCCAGTGTAGCGAGGGAGTCTTCTGAATTCCGGGTAGGCGATTTTACATGCATTAAGCAAGCTGTAGAGGTGAGGGGCCGGTGTCAGACTATCATTATTGAACAACAAGAGGAGGGAGACCAAAGAAGTCTGGCGGTACGCGAAAAGACAAACTTTCGGAGCCAAACTCCTTAGTCAGGCCTAGTCTAGGCAGAGATACTATAGTAACTATAGTAGATTATATTATAGTGTCTCTAGTATAGTGTCTATAGTAACGATAGTAGATTATATTATAGTGTCTCTAGTATAGTGTCTATAGTAACTATAGTAGATTATATTATAGTTTCTCTAGTCTAGGCCTGACTAAGGAGTTTGGTTTCGAAGGCTTGCCTTTGCTACGACGTATTTCCAGGCTTCTTTGGTCACCCTCCTCTTGTTGTTAAACAAGCTGTTGTACATGATTAGGAATGGAAAAGTCTAACTCTTGTTGTTAAACAAGCTGTTGTACATGATTAGGAATGGAAAAGTCTAACTCTTGTTGTTAAACAAGCTGTTGTACATGATTAGGAATGGAAAAGTCTAACTCTTGTTGTTAAACAAGCTGTTGTACATGATTAGGAATGGAAAAGTCTAACTCACGTCTGCCTCAGAAACACAATCACTGACAGAGTGCACTTACTTTGCTGAGGTCATGAAACCCCGATCCATTCTGAAAGGAGACAAAGAAGAACAATTAGCCACAACGAAGTGATAACAAATGTACAGGTGGCATTGTTGTTAACCGAAAGAAACAAACGAACGAACAAGTTCAAAAAGAGATAGTATGACAACAAACAACACTTTCCTTTGACATTCAAACTAAGGAGGACGGACGCTCAGGACCATTAAACCACAAACACGACACAGTATTCATATCACCAGAACAACAAAGACGCTAGCATCCGGTTCGACCATGGCAGCAGAGCCATCGTATTCAGATCGCCCACAGGGAAATGGGCAAACCATAATTCATGGAAATCCGGGGAAGCGCTGATTGAGCTGTCCAGGTCGGTCATCCGTCACAATAGCTTCCACCACAGAGTGACCTAGGAGGACCCACATTTCCCAGGGACCCTGGTGAGAAACTGATATGAGCCACGTCATTTCCTCATCCATGTTGGGAGGTGGGACATGGACGTGGAACTGACCTAGCTAGAACGACGTGCTTGTGTTGTTGAAGCCTCAAACTGAACGCAAGAGACATTCAGAATTTACATTAATGATTATTCATATGGTGCTCTCTCTCTCTCTCTCTCTCTCTCTCTCTCTCTCTCTCTCTCTCTCTCTCTTCGTCTATATCTGTCTCTCTCTTTTCGTCTATCTCTCTGTCTCTCTTTTCGTCTATCTCTCTGTCTCTCTCTTTTTGTCTCTCTCTGTCTCTCTCTTTTCGTCTATCTATGTCTCTCTTTTCGTCTATCTCTCTGTCTCTCTTTTCGCTCTCTCTCTGTCTCTCTCTTTTCGTCTACCTCTGTCTCTCTCTTTTCGTCTATCTCTCTCTTTTCGTCTATCTCTCTGTCTCTCTCTTTTCGTCTATCTCTCTGTCTCTCTTTCTCTCTCTCTCTCTCTCACACACACACATACACTCACTCAAACACACTCACATACACACACATACAAACACAAACACACACACAAACAAACACACACACAAACACACACACACACACACACACACACACACACACACACAAACACACTCCCTAGTGTATGAGCAGTGTCACTCATACAATCAAATACTATTTCTGCATATGACCTCTATCGCAGACCTCTATTGCAACCCAAATACTTTATCTTCCATGCAAATTATGTTTTATGATCGCATGACTGTCAATCCCATCCCTTTCTTTTGTCAGACAATCCAAAAGCTCTTGGCAAATGATGTTTGAGGAGATTTCAATCTTCATTTGCCTTTTTACCCTACATCCTTCACCACCAACGGGCAAGCCGTATGGCTAAGGTCGTTCAAGCGCGACCGCTCCATTATCAAGGACCTACGGCCAAAGATGTGGCTGGACCCCGTGGCTTAGACAGGCAGGTCAAACGTCATTGTTGTGATGATGTTTCTCGCCAGTGGACACAATGACCCTTGGGCTAGCATAATGGCACAGATACGAGACAGAACCAAAAATAGCCGACAATCCATAATGCGTCGTGATGTGACAGCATGGGTTCCTCTGCGGAAACTCACCTAGTCGTGTGTACAAAGTCCTCCAAATCCGCCACAGAAATAGAACCAGGCTCGCGAAGAAATCTCGTTATGCCGGTCTCCATTGGACGGACACCTTCATAAACAGAGACAAATTGCAAGCACGCTTCGCGCTGGCGTGAGTGCACAGTCTAGCGCGTGTCTCTCTGCCTTTAAAACACACTCTCAGCCTGTAATGCTACAAAATGACATCTAACCAAGGCGGGGGTGGGTGGAGAGGAGTGGGTGTTGAGGTACGGAGTGGATGAGGGCTGCCGTCTACTCATTGCACACGTAGCACATTGTAGCTCGGTCCCTGTGCACGGCAAAGTAGATGGTGCGGAGGGAAACCCATAATTTTCCTGTTTGCAAACATGTCCTTCAGTTCGTCTGCTAACAACACTTATCGAAGTGCACGTCGAGAAAAAAGCTTCCTGTTGAACGCGCCTGGGCCTTCCCACCTGTGCTTTAGATGAGATGTCGATTTTGGCGGGTTATTACTTACAGAAAGTGATCACTTTGTCCGAAACGTTGCTGTAAGCATTAAAATCCACGGTAAACAAACGGTTTCAGGCCACGATACTTGAGGGGATGCAAAGTTCATACGGCAGCGTTCAATCAAGATATTTCCCTCTTAACAAGTCGTCACACTCAGAGGGGAAGACATATATTATTCCATTGGGTGAAACAAACGAAAGAACAAAATGAATACTTGGATATCAGCCCACACATCTTCAGCATAAAAGGGCTATGAAACGACACTGCATTAGATGGATAGAGGGACAATTCTTCATACAATACTCTACAATTTGCACGTCGATAAAAAGGACTTAAGTTCATCTAGTACGAAAGAAAAAAAACCCACAGATAGAAATAATGATACGTGTATCTAAAAGATGAAAGACGATACACCTCGTCCCATATTCCCCTTTGCGAGGTGGTGGGAGTATGTGAATGTCATTTTCTCGCGTGCATCTGTGTATCATGATGAGTCATTGTGATTGACAGTTAAAAGAGAGGAGGAAAACATCTTTCTCACAAAACTGTAGCCCCAGGTCAGACAAAGAAGAGTGAGGAGGAAAGAGAACAGCTGTATGCTAAGGGAAATGCATGCAACTACATGCTGGGCCGCATTGGATAGACACGAGAGCTTAATGTGAGCTATGGGCTGGTGGCAGCATGTATCAACTTTTGATTTCCTCTACATCTTTTTTCATCGCGATGACACTGGCCCATTCCTGACAAGACCTTGGTTTCCCTAGCATCTATGCAACGCGACCCTGTCTATAGTGACCGTTATGCTCCCACAACAAGGTCAAGGTTGATTTGTTGAGTAAGCCCAGCTGCAACGTCATTCTGTGAACCCGAGTATGTTGACTCTGGCGCAGTTCGCAATGAATGCGTAATAGACTTGACCCTTCGCATTGCAGCATTGTGCCAACAATTGCTCGTTCTGGATACAATTTTCCCACTTTTTACAGATATCATTCAGATGTCAAAACTTGTTTCCATTTCAACACAAACATTTTATTTTATTGAATAAACGCTTGTTTATTGCCTCAGCAAACTAAGTTAACGGCGTCTGTCA
>JAWQFJ010003208.1:64769-76999 GCA_034096865.1 Theodoxus fluviatilis | reverse complement strand
TGGACACAGCAAAGGAAGTGAATAGTATAGTGTCTCACACTGGTTTACTGGACACAGCAATGGAAGTGAAGAAGTATAGTGTCTCACACTGATTTACTGTGACACAGCAATGGAGGTGAAGAGTATAGTGTCTCACACTGGTTTACTGGACACAGCAATGGAAGTGGTGTGTTGATTCTCACACTGATTTAATGGACACAGCAATGGAATTGAAGAGTATAGTGTCTCACACTGATTTACTGGACACAGCAATGGAAGTGTAAGTGTCTCACACTGAGTTTACTGGACACCACAATGGAAGTGAAGAGATAGTCTTCACACGATTTACTGGACACAGCAATGGAAGTGAAGAGTATAGTGTCTCACACTGATTTACTGACACAGCAATGGAGGTGAAGAGTATAGTGTCTCACACTGATTACTGGACACAGCAATGGAAGTGAAGAGTATAGTGTCTCACACTGGTTTACGGACATAGCAATGGAAGTGTCTCACACTGGTTTACTGACACATCAATGGAAGTGAAGAGTATAGTGTCTCACGCTGATTAACTGGACACAGGAATGGAAGTGGTGTATAGTGTCTCACACTGATTTACTGGACACAGCAATGGAAGTGAAGAGTATAGTGTCTCACACTGGTTTACTGGACACAGCAATGGAAGTGAAGAGTATAGTGTCTCACACTGATTTACTGGACACAGCAATGGAAGTGAAGAGTATAGTGTCTCACACTGGTTTACTGGACACAGCAATGGAAGTGAAGAGTATAGTGTCTCACAGTGGTTTACTGGACACAGCAATGGAAGTGAAGAGTATAGTGTCTCACACTGATTTACTGGACACAGCAATGGAAGTGAAGAGTATAGTGTCTCACACTGGTTTACTGGACACAGCAATGGAAGTGAAGAGTATAGTGTCTCACACTGATTTACTGGACACAGCAATGGAAGTGAAGAGTATAGTGTCTCACACTGATTTACTGGACACAGCAATGGAAGTGAAGAGTATAGTGTCTCACACTGATTTACTGGACACAGCAATGGCAGTGAAGAGTATAGTGTCTCACACTGATTTACTGGACACAGCAAAGGAAGTGAAGAGTATAGTGTCTCACACTGATTTACTGGACACAGCAATGGAAGTGAAGAGTATAGTGTCTCACACTGGTTTACTGGACACATCAATGGAAGTGAAGAGTATAGTGTCTCACACTGGTTTACTGGACACAGGAATGGAAGTGAAGAGTATAGTGTCTCACACTGATTTACTGGACACAGCAATGGCAGTGAAGAGTATAGTGTCTCACACTGATTTACTGGACACAGCAATGGAAGTGAAGAGTATAGTGTCTCACACTGGTTTACTGGACACAGCAATGGAAGTGAAGAGTATAGTGTCTCACACTGATTTAATACTGGACACAGCAATGGAAGTTAAGAGTATAGTGTCTCACACTGGTTTACTGGACACAGCAATGGAAGTGAAGAGTATAGTGTCTCACACTGATTTACTGGACACAGCAATGGAAGTGAAGAGTATAGTGTCTCACACTGGTTTACTGGACACAGCAATGGAAGTGAAGAGTATAGTGTCTCACACTGGTTTACTGGACACAGCAATGGAAGTGTAGTGTCTCACACTGATTTACTGGACACAGCAATGGAAGTGAAGAGTATAGTCTCTCACACTGATTTACTGGACACAGCAATGGAAGTGAAGAGTATAGTGTCTCACACTGATTTACTGGACACAGCAATGGAGGTGAAGAGTATAGTGTCTCACACTGATTTACTGGACACAGCAATGGAAGTGAAGAGTATAGTGTCTCACACTGGTTTACTGGACATAGCAATGGAAGTGTCTCACACTGGTTTACTGGACACATCAATGGAAGTGAAGAGTATAGTGTCTCACGCTGATTAACTGGACACAGGAATGGAAGTGGTGTATAGTGTCTCACACTGATTTACTGGACACAGCAATGGAGGTGAAGAGTATATTGTCTCACACTGGCTTACTGGACACAGCAATGGAAGTGAAGAGTATAGTGTCTCACACTGATTTACTGGACACAGCAATGGAAGTGAAGAGTATAGTGTCTCACACTGGTTTACTGGACACAGCAATGGAAGTGAAGAGTATAGTGTCTCACACTGGTTTACTGGACTCAGCAATGGAAGTGAAGAGTATAGTGTCTCACACTGGTTTACTGGACACAGCAATGGAAGTGAAGAGTATAGTGTCTCACACTGGTTTACTGGACACAGCAATGGAAGTGAAGAGTATAGTGTCTCACACTGATTTACTGGACACAGCAATGGCAATGAAGAGTATAGTGTCTCACACTGGTTTACTGGACATAGCAATGGAAGTGAAGAGTATAGTGTCTCACATTGGTTTACTGGACATAGCAATGGAAGTGAAGAGTATAGTGTCTCACACTGATTTACTGGACACAGCAATGGAAGTGAAGAGTATTGTGTCTCACACTGATTTACTGGACACAGCAAAGGAAGTGAAGAGTACAGTGTCTCACACTGATTTACTGGACACAGCAAAGGAAGTGAATAGTATAGTGTCTCACACTGGTTTACTGGACACAGCAATGGAAGTGAAGAGTATAGTGTCTCACACTGATTTACTGGACACAGCAATGGAGGTGAAGAGTATAGTGTCTCACACTGGTTTACTGGACACAGCAATGGAAGTGTCTCACACTGGTTTACTGGACACAGCAATGGAAGTGAAGAGTATAGTGTCTCACACTGGTTTACTGGACACAGCAATGGAAGTGTAGTGTCTCACACTGATTTACTGGACACAGCAATGGAAGTGAAGAGTATAGTCTCTCACACTGATTTACTGGACACAGCAATGGAAGTGAAGAGTATAGTGTCTCACACTGATTTACTGGACACAGCAATGGAGGTGAAGAGTATAGTGTCTCACACTGATTTACTGGACACAGCAATGGAAGTGAAGAGTATAGTGTCTCACACTGGTTTACTGGACATAGCAATGGAAGTGTCTCACACTGGTTTACTGGACACATCAATGGAAGTGAAGAGTATAGTGTCTCACACTGATTTACTGGACACAGGAATGGAAGTGGTGTATAGTGTCTCACACTGATTTACTGGACACAGCAATGGAGGTGAAGAGTATATTGTCTCACACTGGTTTACTGGACACAGCAATGGAAGTGAAGAGTATAGTGTCTCACACTGATTTACTGGACACAGCAATGGAAGTGAAGAGTATAGAGTCTCACACTGGTTTACTGGACACAGCAATGGAAGTGAAGAGTATAGTGTCTCACACTGGTTTACTGGACTCAGCAATGGAAGTGAAGAGTATAGTGTCTCACACTGGTTTACTGGACACAGCAATGGAAGTGAAGAGTATAGTGTCTCACACTGGTTTACTGGACACAGCAATGGAAGTGAAGAGTATAGTGTCTCACACTGATTTACTGGACACAGCAATGGCAATGAAGAGTATAGTGTCTCACACTGGTTTACTGGACATAGCAATGGAAGTGAAGAGTATAGTGTCTCACATTGGTTTACTGGACATAGCAATGGAAGTGAAGAGTATAGTGTCTCACACTGATTTACTGGACACAGCAATGGAAGTGAAGAGTATTGTGTCTCACACTGATTTACTGGACACAGCAAAGGAAGTGAAGAGTACAGTGTCTCACACTGATTTACTGGACACAGCAAAGGAAGTGAATAGTATAGTGTCTCACACTGGTTTACTGGACACAGCAATGGAAGTGAAGAGTATAGTGTCTCACACTGATTTACTGGACACAGCAATGGAGGTGAAGAGTATAGTGTCTCACACTGGTTTACTGGACATAGCAATGGAAATGAAGAGTATTGTGTCTCACACTGATTTACTGGACAGCAATGGAAGTGAAGAGCATAGTGTCTCACACTGATTTACTGGAAACCTTGTAGCCGTTCCCATTTCACTCCCAGCCATCAGCCTTTCCCTCCCTATACTTCTACATGTAACAGTCATGTGTTCTGTATGTGGGAAACATACTTCTTTTTTTCCACTGATCCGCATGTGATCAGTAAGAAAACCCTAGGAGAAGAATGATTTTGAGGAGGAAACTTCAAGCGGAACTGCAGGCACGCATCTAGACCAGTGGTATAGACCCTAGAGTTGCAAATGAGATTTCAGTACTAACATATGTCTGATGCCGCTGGACACTCCCCTCAAACCCGTGGTTGTTGAGCTTTCGGGGCCTATTCCAGTAGCTCTATTCCCCTGTGGGTTTGGGGTAAGAATTGACTCACCGCGTCTCCCTACGCGATTCGTGAGAGGCGATTAACTTCATTTGCGTTTACTTGGAACTCTTCTAGTGAATTTCGTGCTTAATGGCCTTATATAGCCTACGAAAGCTGATGGGCCGTTAAACACCATCCATCCATCCAGTACCTCTAACACAGGCAGCCCCAAGCAGTGCAAAACACCACCAGGGAGTGTCCACTAGTTGCTGGTGCCTGGTGGCTGCCTGTGTATGATGCCTGCTGGAGTACCCCACCCACAGCAAGGCAGCCTCAGCGGTCCTCTGTAGTAGCCCCGTCACCTTTCAATTGGCCCCGGGCCCTGCCCCAAGGCTGTGTAGGAAGTGGATAGCTGAATGCCCAACAAGGCCTCGGCAGTCCTCTGTAGTAGCCCCGTCACCTTTCAATTGGCCCCGGGCCCTGCCCCAAGGCTGTGTAGGAAGTGGATAGCTGAATGCCCAACAAGGCCTCGGCAGTCCTCTGTAGTAGCCCCGTCACCTTTCATTTGGTCCTGGGCCCTGCCTCAAGGCTGTGTAGGAAGTGGATAGCTGAATGCCCAACAAGGCCTCGGCAGTCCTCTGTAGTAGCCCCGTCACCTTTCATTTGGTTCTGGGCCCTGTCTCAAGGCTGTGTAGGAAGTGGATAGCTGAATGCCCAACAAGGCCTCAGCGGTCCTCTGTAGTAGCCCCGTCACCTTTCATTTGGCCCCGGGCCCTGGCCCAAGGCTGTGTAGGAAGTGGATAGCTGAATGCCCAACAAGGCCTCGGCAGTCCTCTGTACTAGCCCCGTCACCTTTCACTTGGCCCCGGGCCCTGCCCCAAGGCTGTGTAGGAAGTGGATTGCTGAATGCCCAACAAGGCCTCAGCAGTCCTCTGTAGTAGCCCCGTCACCTTTCACTTGGCCCCGGGCCCTGCCCCAAGGCTGTGTAGGAAGTGGATAGCTGAATGCACAACAATCTGCAGTAATCTGCAGTCCCACCCAAATGACAAAATGAGATGTTTCAGTGACAGTGTTATTCATTCACTCATGCGTTATCCAAGAAAAAAAACAGCATGTTCACAGATGATTTTTTTTTCTTTCAATGAAGTGAAGCTCAGGAAAGCAACTTGATTTGTGTGCAGATGGCTTTTCAGTGTTTGCACAAAAACTGGTCTGCTGACTTTGGCCATGTTTTTCATGCACGGCCACATAATTATGTGCTTTTTTACTTGCATCTCATTCTCCATGGTTCCACTTTAACAAATAGCCATGAAATTTACCTTGCATGTGTATGTCATTGACAACTACAGTTGTTGAGCAGTAATGATATGGTAGACTATGGATTCTAACCTGTAGTTAAGCTGGGGATTTTTGCTTATATTCAGCTGTTGTCAGGGCTGCCTTTCACAGCTGCACACTGTTCAAAGCTTACCTGTTGGAAAATTCTTCCATTGCAAAGTGTATCTGCTGCAAAGTTTATCTGCTGCAAAGTTCATATGTTGCAGAGTTCATCAGTTGCAAAGTTTATCCTGCTGCAAAGTTCATCTACTGCAAATTTTATCTGCTGCAAAGTTTATCTGCTGCAAATTTCATCTGCTGCAAAGTTTATCTGCTGCAAATTTCATCTGCTGCAAAGTTCATCTGCTGCAAAGTTTATCTGCTGCAAAGTTCATCTGTTTCTCAACTTTTCAGGGCTGCCTGGCTGAGGGGAAGCAGACGGAGAGAACTGGAGTCTCAGCTTGCTGATGTGTATTGGTAAATATACCTCTCTTGTGCATCCATAACTCCCTACAAATATCACTCTCTTTTCCTATGGTTATGTGCACTATCGCTGTTTTGAAAACCATTTGTTTTGTAATGTGTGAAGTACATGATAGTTACGTTTTGGTTTTTTATTTCATCAATATACATGTATGGCTCATTATCTGGAAAGGTACACAAATCTGTTACATGGGTGGTGAAATATTTTTCATCAAATATTTGTATTAAAAGTACATATTCAGGTAAAAAAATGTTGAACCTATCATCTAGAGTAAAACTGGAGCAAGGTCTTTGCCTTTTTCTAAGTAAATGGGGTATGAAGAGGTGCTTGACCTCGTTTCTAGTTTGTAACACTGGACCAGGACGCCAAACAGATATTAAATGTGGTCAAAACATAATGGTTTTCAGATAATTTCCTTACAAATCACGTTGAAAACGACTAATAAACACATCATAAATAGCTTGCAATAGATAACTTATTAATCTTGACATTTGGAACAAAATTAGACACTTTACTTATCGTGTCTTGTTACAAACCAGTTGAACAAAAGCAAAATCCAAATGTTATTTAAGTATTGATGCGCCATCACTATTGCTTGCGTATTGGAGAGAAGTAAACAAAGATCTAGAAAGCCCTTTCACCATGAAAGCATCAGGGGAAAAAACTAAACAAATTTTTAACAATATATCTCAAGGATAATCACTAGGTTGTAACAAAGACAACTTCCATCGCGTCTTGTTTACGAACAAGAAAGAACAAGCAGTAGATCGACAAAACATGCTATTTTAGTAACAAAACTTTAAATAAAGCTGTAAGATAAGGTAAGGAATAATTTTGGGTCCTTTATGAAGGGTAATGAATTCCCATGCTGTCCACTTTTATGTTTAATTTCACAAGAAACCACACATTTTCAAAGAAATGTTTCAGTTTGACAGGTCGAACCGGTTTTCGATCTATTTTCACCTCACAAACTTAGTCAACAACAATCGGTAAGCACAAAGTAAGATTAAAAAAGGAATAAAGTTTCACATTTAACGATGTGAAACATTACTAAGCTCCTGAAATTTCCATTGTAGGTGTTCTTCGGCTAGCACACTGGAAAAAATGGCCGGGATTTTTAGTTCGTAACAAAGATGAAAGTCGCGGACGCAACATATTTGAGTTTACTGTACTGCTTCCCGCAAACACGCAGTTTGTGAAAAACACACAGGGATCACTCAGTATGTCCTTCCGCGTAGGACCTTTGCAGTTATTCCCCTTGCAGGACTATTTTGCCATGAAAAATGTAGTCAAGTTGATTGCTGTGTCGTAACGCATTTTGTGGACACAAATTCAGAAATGACGCAATTTCATCTCACTTCTAGCAAGTTTCCCTTCATAAATTGTGTTTACTATCAAATATGACTCTCTCAAATATTCTGTTTTTGAATGGACATGGAATTGGGTCAATTCATTTGCTTAATATTTTTCCGCCGAGTATATTTACAAAACCTTCGATCGGACACGACATGTTACGAACCAGTAAGCAAAATTAAATCCCTAATTGTTTCACAAAAGTGCAAAAAAAATTAAAACGTGATCTGTAATCGTCAAGTATGTGTGTAATAGATTAAAATATAACCGTTCTTTTTTAAATTAACAGGAAATTCCAGTTGCAATTGTCATCTGAAAAGTTATCATCTTTCCATGTAACAAACTGGCCAGCTGAAATCGGCACATTTTGTCAACACAACTAGCAATAAAAGCTTAAATTTTGCACTCAGCATTTTCCCATTGCTCATGGTGTTTCTTAAATATGTTTTTCGTTTGTCTACTTGAATAGATTTTGGTCTTATAGTGTAATACTTATGGTCTGACCAATTTAAGAACGTAACCCCTCCTAGTGTACCTTTCCAGAGAATGAGCTGTATATATATAATATTCATGTTTCCCGTTTCTACATTGTCCAAAATATCCTGCATGTTTGTGTTATATAGGGATATAATACAGTCCTGTGTACAATAATGAAAAGCAATCATGTGACTCCATCCCATTGCAAGTAAGTGTGGCAAGGGCTTTACTTCAGTCCTTGTCCTCTGTGCATCTGGTTGAAAGCACAGGGTTCATACAGGTCTGTGTAAACTGGAAAAACCCAGAAATTTCAAATTGAAGACTCCAGGCCTAGAAGAGGCTGCTGATTTTTTACTCACATGCGAAGCAAAAGTGAGTCTATGTACTGAGCCGTGTCGTCCGTCCGTCCGTCTGGGCGTCCGGGCGTCCGTCCGGGCGTAAAAAACTTAAACATTGGATTTTTCTCGGAGACTATTAAGTCTATCAACACCAAATGTGGCATGATGGTGTATGATGACAAGGCCTCAAAAAACATACATAGTGACTTGACCTTGCTTCAAGGTCAAGGTCACAGGAGCCATAAATGTGGTCTCAAAAACAGTCATTTTTCACATGTTCCCAATTTTCTCCCACGTTATTGAGAATGGCGACCTTAGCTACAAGTGGTATATAGGTCAAAGCAAGCCCTATCTTTTGATACCAGTTTGGTTGACCTTGCTTCAAGGCCAAGGTCACAGGAGCTCTTCAAAGTTGGATTGTATACATATTTTGAAGTGACCTTGACCCTGAACTATGGAAGATAACTGTTTCAAACTTAATAATTATGTGGGACGCATGTTATACTTTCATCATGAGACACATTTGTTCACATATCATCAAGGTCAAGGTCACTTTGACCCTTATGAAATGTGACCAAAATGGGGTAGTGAACCACTAAAAGTGACTATATCTCATGGTAGAAAGTGCCAATAAGCACCATTGTGCTTCCTATGTCTTGAATTAACAGCTTTGTGTTGCATGACCTTGGATGACCTTGACCTTGGGTCAAGGTCACATGTATTTTGGTAGGAAAAATGTGTAAAGCATTTCTTTGTGTATGATGTCATTGGTAGGTTTAGTTGTTTGACCTTGACCTTGAAGGTCAAAGTAGCAAGTTTATAATCTATCCTCTGAGAGATGGGGAGCCAGTGAAGTGTATGTAGGAGTGGAGAGAAAAGAAAGATTGGAGACTGGCCTATAATTACTAAGTTTGTTAGGATCTAGGTCCTGCTTCTTCAAGAGCGGCTTAACTATAGTCTGCTTGAAAACACTAGGGAAGGTGCCAGTCTGGAAGCAATCATTGATCATCTGTGTCAGGACAGGTAGGATCTCATCAATGCATTCAACTAAGAGGGGTGTGGGAACAGGGTCAAGGTCACAGGAGGTAGGGTTCATACTGCGGAAGGTCTTGAGGACCGCACTAGCCTCAACCGGGCTGAACTGAAGGAGGGGAGTACCCCTGAAGGATACTGGATCATAACAGGTGCACCTGCATCAGCAGACATGTCAACGCAGATTTGAATATCGGACACCTTGGACACAAAAAAGTCGCAAAACATCTGAGGTAACAACGACATTGGTGAAGAAGGGATAGTAGTACAATGGGTCTTGTTCATGAGCCTGTTCGTGATGGAAAATAATTGACTGCAAGTGGTAGAAGCACATATTTTTGCATTGAAGTACACTGTCTTAGCCGTATCGACGAGACGATTGATCTTGTGCTTGAAAGAACAAAAAATGTACTTGGGAACAGCCAAACCAGAGTAGACTTAGAATTGCAAGAGAAAGGCCATCAGTGCTGTGGTTGTGGATATCAAGTCAAAGAAAGCTTGTCTTGAAAAAATACATTGATGCTCTGATGAAGGTTGCTGCTGCTGCTGCTGATGTTGACAGAGCAGAATCCAAATTCCACTTCACGCTGCAGGTGAAGTCAAATTCAATTCACAAGAAGCAAAACAACAAGAACTGGACAACACCAATCAACAACTCCATTTAAAAGAAAAAGGCATGAGCTTTGCACAACTGAATTTAGATCTGATTGCAAGTTTGATTGAGAGAATATAAAGGTAAAGGTGTGGTTTTTTTATAGCGACTTACACCCTTTGTCTGGGTCTCAAACCGCTTACACTTTACCCCCTGATCACTGGGCATCTTGATCAATCCTCACTGGTCCCTCACAACAAACATAGTGACAGACATTTAAGACGCACACAGTCAGGTTCCAGCACCAACTCCGCTCCCTGGGGAGTATTCCAACCCGATGATGGCGCTTGGCCGCATACAAGGGTTAATCACACTTCGTTTTTGCCAATATTGCCCTCACAGGTACCCGGTTTTACTCCTGGGTGGGGAGAAACAATGCGAGTTAAGTATCTTGCTCAAGGATGCAACTCTGGGAACCGCGCAGCTTCGAACGCCGTACCCACTGTTCGCAAGCGACTGTAGGTCCAGCGCGCTAACCACTCGGCCACATAGGTATCAAAACAGAGCACTTTTTCTAAAGCAACTGTATTCCATTGGACTTTATTATAGGAGATTCTGAGTGAAACAAATCATCTAGAAGCAATTTTGAGAAAAATCAAGAGAAAATACATTTCCTTTAGCAACTGTGTTCAAGTGGCTATATGACATACATACATGCTGCATTCTGAAGGCCAAGATGTGATGAGTGTCGATTTAAAATTCATACATCCAGGGTCAGAGCTACAGAAATTTGTTGCAAAAAATTTGTTTTAAAGATGGAAAGGTATTGGAAAATATGTATAACTATAAGGTTTGGGTCAAATTTTGGGAAAATTCTTGAATTTTGCCATCCAAAACGTGTACAAGTCCTTTCAGCAGGTAACTGCAGGAATGTCATACTCACTTATAGTGAATTTATTATATTAAAAAAGAGTGCTTTGGAATAAATGCCTTTACATCTAATTGATGTGGTTGAGGTTTACTATAGAAAAAAAGCAACCAACATTTTTGGTCATAGACCCTTCATCAAGTTTTAAAAAAAATTATTTAAAAAAAATTTCTTTTCTCTTGTTTAATTTTAAATATTTTTTTCATCTTCATTTGGTCCAAATGACAGGGATGACAAAGATGCTAAAAAGTCACTTTCATTTCACAAGTTCAGCACTTGCTCATTTCAACATATAATAAGTAGTACCAGACAAAGACCAAAAGTAGTGGGAACGGGGGTAGATGGACATATTAGGGATTAGGGGAATGAAGAAGAGGGAGAGGGGGAGACTGAAAAATTACAGGTGTGGTATTCTTCTTTCTGAGCCATCATGTCATGTTTTTCTCTTGTGAACATCTAACGCTCCCAGGAAAGGTATCTAATCCTTAGCCTTTTGATTGAGTAAAATAACCTTGATGGGTTGAGTGTCGTTTAATGCATGGTTTCATTTCTAAACAGAAACAATTTCCCTCTAATTCTGTTGAGCACAAGATTTGAGATAAGTTTCACAGTCCTCACTTTGCTGATTGTTTGTGAATACAATTGATATCACAATCTTGCTTGCAGTGATAACATCGGCGAACCTGTGATATTCTCATGGGTGAACAAGATTAAAGAATTCCTCAGTGAAATCCCTTCATCTCCAGGTGTGCAGACAATTTCTTTCTTTCTTTCTTTCCTTCCTTCCTTCCTTCCCCCCCCTCTCTCTCTCTCTCTCTCTCTCTCTCTCTCTCTCTCTCTCTCTCTCTCTCTCTCTCTCTCTCTCTCTCTCTCTCTCTCTCTCTCTCTCTCTCTCTCTCTCTCTCTCTCTCTCTCTCTCTCTCTCTCTCTCTCTCTCTCTCTCTCTCTCTCTCTCTCCTCTCTCAAAGGACCTTTTGCTAGAAGAAACAGTAAGTTAGGGTGAGGTGTTTTTTTTCTGCATGATTGGCAGATTCACGTGGGAATGTTTCTTGGGGTTGCACACAAGGTCTGGTGATCAGTTTGTCAATTTGCATGGGATAGAATCAATCTGTCAGGATGGCTGGAATGCATTCTGTGCACAGTGCAGGATGGCTGGAATGCATTCTGTGCACAGTGCAGGATGGCTGGAATGCATTCTGTGCACAGTGCAGGATGGCTGGAATGCATTCTGTGCACAGTGCAGGATGGCTGGAATGCATTGTGTGCACAGTGCAGGATGGCTGGAATGCATTCTGCACAGTGCAGGATGGCTGGAATGCATTGTGCACAGTGCAGGATGGCTGGAATGCATTGTGTGCACAGTGCAGGATGGCTGGAATGCATTCTGTGCACAGTGCAGGATGGCTGGAATGCATTGTGCACAGTGCAGGATGGCTGGAATGCATTGTGTGCACAGTGCAGGATGG
>JAWQFJ010003208.1:39769-59769 GCA_034096865.1 Theodoxus fluviatilis | reverse complement strand
GGCTGCACACCTGAGCCAGATTCACAAAAAAGCACAAACTTGGCTGAAAAGCCCAACTCTCCAGAAACTGTGAGTGCTGCGCCCACTGTCTAGGTATGTCCCCAGGAATCCTGAGGCGTGTTGCAAAATCCACCTTGATGGCAAATAAATTCTCACAAACCAACCGAGGCAAGGCACTAGGTAATGGCCAATCATCAGTTGGCAAGGTGAATGTTTGAGAGATCATGGTTTTGTCCTGGCACAAGAGTCAGTGGAAAAAATTGCCGCTGGATGAAGCAACTGACGATACAGACATATACAGCAGTTTTTTACTGGCTAGAACATACCATGGTGACATCTCGATTGGCATGGGAACTATTTCAAAGAAAAGAAAGCAACCCAGGTTCAATTGTAGACATCTTAGTGTTAAAAAAAGGTGTGTCTTGATACACTCCTGATCAATTCAAGGGACATAATCCAGAGAGTGGACTTGAACGGTGTATTGATGCTTCGTCATGATTTCAAAGAATTTTTTTTTTTTACATTGTTTGTCCAGAAATAACCTATATACATACTTGCAACCCAATTGGCACAGTCTCTGCCATTTTGAGTCATCCGGCTAGAACCTCCGAAGCTTTCTTGGCTTTGATACTATGTGGCTATGTGGACTTGCACTCCTACGATGTGAGGACTTGCATACACACAGTCTATGCTGCACTGATACCTCCCTCATCAAGTGGGCTGCTGTGGTCTTCATGCTCCAGTCTATGCTTCACTGCTACCTCCCTCATCAAGTGGGCTGCTGTGGTCTCCATGCTCCAGTCTATGCTGCACTGCTACCTCCCTCATCAAGTGGGCTGCTGTGGTCTCCATGC
Organism: Theodoxus fluviatilis; assembly: GCA_034096865.1. Classification (NCBI taxonomy): domain Eukaryota; kingdom Metazoa; phylum Mollusca; class Gastropoda; order Cycloneritida; family Neritidae; genus Theodoxus; species Theodoxus fluviatilis. The sequence goes on along the minus strand of JAWQFJ010003208.1, from coordinate 58,915 downwards.
TCCAGTATGCTGCACTGCTACCTCCCTCATCAAGTGGGCTGCTGTGGTCTTCATGCTCCAGTCTATGCTTCACTGCTACCTCCCTCATCAAGTGGGCTGCTGTGGTCTCCATGCTCCAGTCTATGCTGCACTGATACCTCCCTCATCAAGTGGGCTGCTGTGGTCTTCATGCTCCAGTATGCTGCACTGATACCTCCCTCATCAAGTGGGCTGCTGTGGTCTTCATGCTCCAGTATGCTGCACTGATGCCTCCCTCATCAAGTGGGCTGCTGTGGTCTCCATGCTCCAGTCTATGCTGCACTGCTACCTCCCTCATCAAGTGGGCTGCTGTGGTCTCCATGCTCCAGTCTATGCTGCACTGATACCTCCCTCATCAAGTGGGCTGCTGTGGTCTCCATGCTCCAGTCTATGCTGCACTGCTACCTCCCTCATCAAGTGGGCTGCTGTGGTCTTCATGCTCCAGTCTATGCTGCACTGCTACCTCCCTCATCAAGTGGGCTGCTGTGGTCTTCATGCTCCAGTATGCTGCACTGATACCTCCCTCATCAAGTGGGCTGCTGTGGTCTCCATGCTCCAGTCTATGCTGCACTGCTACCTCCCTCATCAAGTGGGCTGCTGTGGTCTCCATGCTCCAGTCTATGCTGCACTGATACCTCCCTCATCAAGTGGGCTGCTGTGGTCTCCATGCTCCAGTCTATGCTGCACTGATACCTCCCTCATCAAGTGGGCTGCTGTGGTCTTCATGCTCCAGTCTATGCTGCACTGATACCTCCCTCATCAAGTGGGCTGCTGTGGTCTTCATGCTCCAGTCTATGCTGCACTGATACCTCCCTCATCAAGTGGGCTGCTGTGGTCTGCATGCTCCAGTATGCTGCACTGATACCTCCCTCATCAAGTGGGCTGCTGTGGTCTCCATGCTCCAGTCTATGCTGCACTGCTACCTCCCTCATCAAGTGGGCTGCTGTGGTCTCCATGCTCCAGTCTATGCTGCACTGCTACCTCCCTCATCAAGTGGGCTGCTGTGGTCTTCATGCTCCAGTCTATGCTGCACTGCTACCTCCCTCATCAAGTGGGCTGCTGTGGTCTCCATGCTCCAGTCTATGCTGCACTGCTACCTCCCTCATCAAGTGGGCTGCTGTGGTCTTCATGCTCCAGTCTATGCTGCACTGATGCCTCCCTCATCAAGTGGGCTGCTGTGGTCTTCATGCTCCAGTCTATGCTGCACTGCTACCTCCCTCATCAAGTGGGCTGCTGTGGTCTCCATGCTCCAGTCTATGCTGCACTGCTACCTCCCTCATCAAGTGGGCTGCTGTGGTCTTCATGCTCCAGTATGCTGCACTGATACCTCCCTCATCAAGTGGGCTGCTGTGGTCTCCATGCTCCAGTCTATGCTGCACTGCTACCTCCCTCATCAAGTGGGCTGCTGTGGTCTTCATGCTCCAGTATGCTGCACTGATGCCTCCCTCATCAAGTGGGCTGCTGTGGTCTTCATGCTCCAGTCTATGCTGCACTGCTACCTCCCTCATCAAGTGGGCTGCTGTGGTCTTCATGCTCCAGTCTATGCTGCACTGCTACCTCCCTCATCAAGTGGGCTGCTGTGGTCTCCATGCTCCAGTCTATGCTGCACTGCTACCTCCCTCATCAAGTGGGCTGCTGTGGTCTTCATGCTCCAGTCTATGCTGCACTGATACCTCCCTCATCAAGTGGGCTGCTGTGGTCTCCATGCTCCAGTCTATGCTGCACTGCTACCTCCCTCATCAAGTGGGCTGCTGTGGTCTTCATGCTCCAGTCTATGCTGCACTGATACCTCCCTCATCAAGTGGGCTGCTGTGGTCTTCATGCTCCAGTCTATGCTGCACTGCTACCTCCCTCATCAAGTGGGCTGCTGTGGTCTCCATGCTCCAGTCTATGCTGCACTGCTACCTCCCTCATCAAGTGGGCTGCTGTGGTCTCCATGCTCCAGTCTATGCTGCACTGATACCTCCCTCATCAAGTGGGCTGCTGTGGTCTCCATGCTCCAGTCTATGCTGCACTGATACCTCCCTCATCAAGTGGGCTGCTGTGGTCTCCATGCTCCAGTCTATGCTGCACTGATACCTCCCTCATCAAGTGGGCTGCTGTGGTCTTCATGCTCCAGTCTATGCTGCACTGCTACCTCCCTCATCAAGTGGGCTGCTGTGGTCTTCATGCTCCAGTCTATGCTGCACTGCTACCTCCCTCATCAAGTGGGCTGCTGTGGTCTCCATGCTCCAGTCTATGCTGCACTGATACCTCCCTCATCAAGTGGGCTGCTGTGGTCTTCATGCTCCAGTCTATGCTGCACTGCTACCTCCCTCATCAAGTGGGCTGCTGTGGTCTTCATGCTCCAGTCTATGCTGCACTGATACCTCCCTCATCAAGTGGGCTGCTGTGGTCTCCATGCTCCAGTCTATGCTGCACTGCTACCTCCCTCATCAAGTGGGCTGCTGTGGTCTTCATGCTCCAGTCTATGCTGCACTGATACCTCCCTCATCAAGTGGGCTGCTGTGGTCTCCATGCTCCAGTCTATGCTGCACTGCTACCTCCCTCATCAAGTGGGCTGCTGTGGTCTCCATGCTCCAGTATGCTGCACTGATGCCTCCCTCATCAAGTGGGCTGCTGTGGTCTCCATGCTCCAGTCTATGCTGCACTGCTACCTCCCTCATCAAGTGGGCTGCTGTGGTCTTCATGCTCCAGTCTATGCTGCACTGATACCTCCCTCATCAAGTGGGCTGCTGTGGTCTCCATGCTCCAGTCTATGCTGCACTGCTACCTCCCTCATCAAGTGGGCTGCTGTGGTCTCCATGCTCCAGTCTATGCTGCACTGCTACCTCCCTCATCAAGTGGGCTGCTGTGGTCTCCATGCTCCAGTCTATGCTGCACTGATACCTCCCTCATCAAGTGGGCTGCTGTGGTCTCCATGCTCCAGTCTATGCTGCACTGCTACCTCCCTCATCAAGTGGGCTGCTGTGGTCTTCATGCTCCAGTCTATGCTGCACTGCTACCTCCCTCATCAAGTGGGCTGCTGTGGTCTTCATGCTCCAGTCTATGCTGCACTGCTACCTCCCTCATCAAGTGGGCTGCTGTGGTCTCCATGCTCCAGTCTATGCTGCACTGCTACCTCCCTCATCAAGTGGGCTGCTGTGGTCTCCATGCTCCAGTCTATGCTGCACTGCTACCTCCCTCATCAAGTGGGCTGCTGTGGTCTCCATGCTCCAGTCTATGCTGCACTGCTACCTCCCTCATCAAGTGGGCTGCTGTGGTCTCCATGCTCCAGTCTATGCTGCACTGATACCTCCCTCATCAAGTGGGCTGCTGTGGTCTCCATGCTCCAGTCTATGCTGCACTGCTACCTCCCTCATCAAGTGGGCTGCTGTGGTCTTCATGCTCCAGTCTATGCTGCACTGCTACCTCCCTCATCAAGTGGGCTGCTGTGGTCTCCATGCTCCAGTCTATGCTGCACTGCTACCTCCCTCATCAAGTGGGCTGCTGTGGTCTTCATGCTCCAGTCTATGCTGCACTGCTACCTCCCTCATCAAGTGGGCTGCTGTGGTCTCCATGCTCCAGTCTATGCTGCACTGCTACCTCCCTCATCAAGTGGGCTGCTGTGGTCTCCATGCTCCAGTCTATGCTGCACTGCTACCTCCCTCATCAAGTGGGCTGCTGTGGTCTCCATGCTCCAGTCTATGCTGCACTGCTACCTCCCTCATCAAGTGGGCTGCTGTGGTCTTCATGCTCCAGTCTATGCTGCACTGCTACCTCCCTCATCAAGTGGGCTGCTGTGGTCTTCATGCTCCAGTCTATGCTGCACTGCTACCTCCCTCATCAAGTGGGCTGCTGTGGTCTCCATGCTCCAGTCTATGCTGCACTGCTACCTCCCTCATCAAGTGGGCTGCTGTGGTCTCCATGCTCCAGTCTATGCTGCACTGCTACCTCCCTCATCAAGTGGGCTGCTGTGGTCTTCATGCTCCAGTCTATGCTGCACTGATACCTCCCTCATCAAGTGGGCTGCTGTGGTCTCCATGCTCCAGTCTATGCTGCACTGCTACCTCCCTCATCAAGTGGGCTGCTGTGGTCTTCATGCTCCAGTCTATGCTGCACTGCTACCTCCCTCATCAAGTGGGCTGCTGTGGTCTCCATGCTCCAGTCTATGCTGCACTGCTACCTCCCTCATCAAGTGGGCTGCTGTGGTCTCCATGCTCCAGTCTATGCTGCACTGCTACCTCCCTCATCAAGTGGGCTGCTGTGGTCTTCATGCTCCAGTCTATGCTGCACTGCTACCTCCCTCATCAAGTGGGCTGCTGTGGTCTCCATGCTCCAGTCTATGCTGCACTGCTACCTCCCTCATCAAGTGGGCTGCTGTGGTCTCCATGCTCCAGTCTATGCTGCACTGCTACCTCCCTCATCAAGTGGGCTGCTGTGGTCTTCATGCTCCAGTCTATGCTGCACTGCTACCTCCCTCATCAAGTGGGCTGCTGTGGTCTTCATGCTCCAGTCTATGCTGCACTGCTACCTCCCTCATCAAGTGGGCTGCTGTGGTCTTCATGCTCCAGTCTATGCTGCACTGCTACCTCCCTCATCAAGTGGGCTGCTGTGGTCTCCATGCTCCAGTCTATGCTGCACTGATACCTCCCTCATCAAGTGGGCTGCTGTGGTCTCCATGCTCCAGTCTATGCTGCACTGATACCTCCCTCATCAAGTGGGCTGCTGTGGTCTCCATGCTCCAGTATGCTGCACTGATACCTCCCTCATCAAGTGGGCTGCTGTGGTCTCCATGCTCCAGTCTATGCTGCACTGATACCTCCCTCATCAAGTGGGCTGCTGTGGTCTCCATGCTCCAGTCTATGCTGCACTGATACCTCCCTCATCAAGTGGGCTGCTGTGGTCTCCATGCTCCAGTCTATGCTGCACTGCTACCTCCCTCATCAAGTGGGCTGCTGTGGTCTTCATGCTCCAGTCTATGCTGCACTGATACCTCCCTCATCAAGTGGGCTGCTGTGGTCTTCATGCTCCAGTCTATGCTGCACTGCTACCTCCCTCATCAAGTGGGCTGCTGTGGTCTCCATGCTCCAGTCTATGCTGCACTGATGCCTCCCTCATCAAGTGGGCTGCTGTGGTCTTCATGCTCCAGGAGAATTCACAGAGAGGGTCCCAACTGGCAGCACTTCTGTGCCACCAGGAATCTATCCTGACAATTAAAAGGCGGCAGACGTCAAACCCATCCTTGCAGCATGTGATTTCTCCAATACCAATGGGAAGCAGCTTCCGCAGCATTTTGCAGCTTCTTTATCACTGCATCTGCTTGTCCAACCCACACCCTGGACTTTGATGTGACCCGACCATGGATCTGCTGACAAAGCCGCTTCCTCCGACCTGGCCAAGGGAACCACAGCATTCCCAACCCTGGCCCTGTGCTGCTCACAATTCATTTCTAGCGCATTGTTTTTCTTTCTAGGACCCATGCTATGTGATTGAGTTAATTAATGTTGAACATCTTGTATTTCTGTTTTTGTATGTATTATGTTTTTGCCACCGACAAAACGAATGTCCTTGTAACAATGAGGACAATAAAGTATCTTGTATCTTGTTTGTTTCCTGAGGGTCTATGAGTTCTATGAGCTGGAGTGACTGGAGTTTTTCCTGATTGCATCACAATGTCCTAGGAAGACTGGAGTTCATCCCCTTTGCTGGTAGTTTTCCTTATTGTGCTATGACAGTGGTTGATGCCATCCTTTGCTGCAGGATTAGGATGCCCAACGTGACGACCATGAACCAGCACTGTGCAGATGATGGAGAACACACAGCAGGTGCTAGGCTGCTGCATTTGCTGCAGGTCAGTGTGACCCTGGGTGTGCCGTCTTTTCCTCCTCCTCCCCCCTCCATCCCATCCCCCCTCCCTCCCACCCCCCCTCCCTCCCTCCCACCCCCCCTCCCTCCCATCCCCCTCCTCCCTCCCATCCCCCTCCTCCTTCCCATCCCCTCCTCCCTCCTCTCCCTGCCCCTCCTCCCCTCTCCCTGCCCATACCCCCTCCCTCCCTGCCCCTGCCCCTGCCCTGCCCCTCCCCACCCCTGCCCCTCGCCCTCCCTGCCCCTGCTCCTCCCTGCCTCCCCATTTTTTACTTATTTGTGCCTCAGCATTTTTTACACACCTTGCTATCTAGGACATATGGTTAAATGCCAGTTTTCTCTTACAATTTCTGAGTGTGTGTGTGTATGTTACCGGAAACAAGCGGAGCCAGGAATTACGCGTAATCCCTAAGCGTTTTAGTGAATACGCGTAATAACTGTTTCACTCGGGGATTACGCGTAACCACTGAAATTTCCAGTGATTACGCAAAATTCCTGAAAAATGACCCCAGTTATTACGCGTAATCCCTGATATGACGTTGATGACGACACCGTTGATGACGACGGTGACGACGACGATGATGATGATGATGTTGATGATGATGATGGTGATGATGATGATGATGATGATGATGATGATGATGATGATGATGATTCAGTGTAGTTTGCTTGTTGAGAGAGCCTATGGTTTGTGTCAGTATTTTGAACTGATGATGATGATGATGATGATGATGATGATGATGATGATGATGATGATGATGATGATGATGATGATGATTCAGTGTAGTTTGCTTGTTGAGAGAGCCTATGGTCTGTGTCAGTATTTTCAACTGATGATGATGATGATGATGATGATGATGATGATGATGATGATGATGATGATGATGATGATGATGATGATGATGATTCAGTGTAGTTTGCTTGTTGGGAGAGCCTAATGTTTGTGTCAGTATTCTGAACCAGCTCAAATCCGTGATGCATGAACGAAGGATAGATCTAGATCAACATGAGCGAATTTCAATGAATGCAGTTCAGATTTGAACTCTGTCTGTGCTCCCCGGTTTCTTTGGCTTATCGTATAGGCCTGCGTTCGTTCCCATTGGATCTTCTTGCTTACGCACCAGTCAGGCCAACAGAAGATTCTGATTACACTGTTGACAATGTGACACGTCAGCAAGTCTTAGCACAAGATCCTAACTACACTGTTGACAATGCGACAAGTCAGCAAGTCTCAGCACAAGATCCTGACAACCACACTGCCAACGATGTTGCAATTGACAGCTCTGTTTCTTCTGATGAAAGCCACACGGTTGCAGAAAACATAAAAGCAATCAAAAAGCGTCGTCGTGCAGCAGTCGATGCTCAAGTTTCTCAAGCAGAAAGGATGGTGAAAAGAAGTCGCATAGATCTGAAGGCTGGCCAATTGGGAGACAATGTTGCCGTGCCGATTCCTCAGGTCGATCGCGGGAGAGGTGATGCCAGAAACGTTCTTGGTATCATAATTGACAAACGAGAAGACACCGACCAATATAGGATAGCCGTTAAAGCTGGTATTCTCAGTGGTCTGTATTCCAGAAACCAGTTCGATCTCTGCCCTCAGCGCCTTCTGCACACTGACGACATCAACACTGAAAAAACAGTTTCACTGCGCTCGGCGGTCATTTCTCAGTCAGCTTCAGGTGGGCAAGGCTTCACAAGATGCAACTGCACTGGCTCCACAAAGTGCCAGACAAGGCGATGCAGATGCTTAAAAGCCGGGCTTAAGTGCAACTCACGCTGCCATAGCAGCCTTAATTGTTTCAACAAGTGACAATGTAGTGCAAACGTTCCTTACCGCCAGGATTTTTTTTTCAGAATTGTTTTTGAACCAAAATTTTTGATGCTTTTAAACTGAGCATTTTACACTATGTTTTTTTAATACTAAGAAACTAATAAACTAATAATATTCTGAACTAATAAAATTATGTATTATCTGTATGCTGCCAGCCTTTGTTTGCATTGGTCGCATGGAGATGGAAAGGAAACACATTTAAGATTCAGCACTACAAAACCAATATGATGTATTTGCAATACCAGATCAACATTTCAAAACACAATTATTTATTTCTGAAACATATTTTCTGGCACAACAAAACCAACATTTAAAAAATGCATAAAAAATGCAAGAATACATTAAAGTACACGGCATCAGAGTGTCAGGGATTACGCGTAATAACTGGGGTCGTTTTTCAGGAATTTCGCGTAATCACTGGAAATTTCAGTGGTTACGCGGAATCCCCGAGTGAAACAGTTATTACGCGTATTCACTAAAACGCTTAGAGATTACGCGTAATTCCTGGCTCCGCTTGTTTCCGGTAACATGTATACATGTATGTGTGCATCAGTGGTGCCTCAACAACCCATCTCAGGGTTAAGAGACTGAACTGAACTGAACTGAACTGATATGTGTGACATATACATGCCGTGGTGTGCACTTGTGTGTACGTGTGCATGTGTGTTAATCTATTACATAATTTTTCCTCTCTGACATCCTATTTGATATTCCACTAAAATCATAGAATGACAGCTTTGCCTTTCTCATTGCATAGGGCTTGTAGCTGAATGCTGTGCCATGTGTACTGTATACAATTGTCTGCTGTCCAAACTCAGATTCTGGAGGCGGAGAATGTGGCAGTGATAGTGACTCGATGGTACGGGGGCATCCACCTTGGCAACGACCGGTTCAAGCACATTAACTGCTGTGCCCGAGACATGCTGGAGAAGCATGGCTTCATCAAGTTCAAGGTTTGCTTCAAGCCTCTGTACTCCTCTTTTCAAGCTCCCTCCACTGAGTTGGGGGGTGGGGGGGTGGGGGGAGAATAGACCCACCGCATCTCCCTATGCGATTTATGAGAGGCAAATAACTAGGGGTATCATACTGGACTTGCCCTTATTCCAACTCTAATATTTTCTTTAAATATTGGCCTTAAATAGCTCTCAAAGGCTGTGAAACTCTGTCCATCTCTCCGTCCATCCTTCTTTTCATGTAGGCCCCATTTAAGTTTATTCATTTCGTGGGTTCGGGGTAAGAATTGACCCACCGAGCCTCCCTACAAGATTCGTAAGAGGCAAATAACTAGGGACACCGTGACTAGATTACGTTTACTCTAAACTGTTCTAGTGATTTTTGTGCCTTACAATGCCTACAAAGGTTGATAGGCCGTAAAACACCACCCATCCATCATTTCTACATGAGGAGCAGTGGTCTCAAAGAAAGTTTGTCAAGAAGAAGGGTGTGAGAAAGACGGCCAAGCTGGCAGACTACAACATCTGATTTGCTGCATTTTTAGGGGTACTTTTTAAAATAAAGATTCTTGTGTTATAGTGTGAGTGAGTCACTGCAAATTCATTGCTGTACAACAACCAACATTGCTTGCCAATAAGATGCTGTGGCCTGCCAGCTTGGCTGTCTTTCCCACATCCCTGTCCTCGAAGGTGTCCGTCCCCCTGTGGGTTCGGGGTAAGAATTGACCCACCGCGTCTCCCTACGCGATTCACAAGAGACGAATAACTAGGGACACCCTGACTTGCTTTACGTTTACTCTTTGCTGTTCTAGTGATTTTCATGCTTAATGGCCTTACATAGCCTACAAATGGTGATAGGCAGTGAAACGCTATCCATCCATCCATCCTCGAAGGACCTGTCTCTGGAAGCTTAAAACAAAACAAAACTTGTCCTAAAAGAAGCTTTCCCAACCTTCATCATGTTTACACACAGTCATGAATAAGCTATGAACAAGAAGCTATGGCTTAAGTTGGCCTTATTGGTAGAATGAATTTTTATAAACAACACAGATTGACAGTACAGTAGTCCCTGTGATGAGCGGACAGCCTTGGGGACCAGAGTCCAAAGGCGTCCCTACATGACAGGTGTCCCCTCATCAGAGGGATCCGATGATCATGATAGATCATGTCATTGAACTGATTGACTTGATAAATGATATGCATAAGGACAACAAGAAGAGCCACCACTCAACCTGTTTGACTTGTTAACCCTTAAAATTTGTTAAGGCGTCCATGTGTTAAATTATTAAAATTCAGTGAAGCATGCGTTACCCATCAACTGAGGTCCAGCTACATGTAAAGGAATGAGCTGCATGAGTCCATTCTAGAATGTCCATTTGAGATCGTATTACTAGTTTTGGATGATAATTAGCTCTCAGAGGATGGGAAACTGAAGCATTTGTCTCCGAACAGTTGTAGAGCAAATCAGATCCAAAAGTTAGAAATGTAGCAATCTACTTTCACCATGTGAACATGAAAGAGTTAAAGGTTGAAGAGCACCCCCCCCCCCCCCCCCCCCCCCCCCCCTCCCCTCCGATATTGTTTACAAGCACACAGTATTTGTTTAAATTTCTCACAGTAAACGTAAAACCACAACCCAGTGCTTGCGGAGAGCTAGAGGTGGGTTGGAGGTCAGGATAAGCACAATGAGTGTATGTGTATGCATGTGTGGGTGCGTGCATTCGTGCATGTGTGTTTAGTGTTTGTGTGTGAGAGTGTGTGTGTGTGTGCGTGTGTGTGTATGTGTATGTGTGTGTGCACGGGCAAGGGAGAAGAAGTGGGGTTGTGGAGAGAGACATCTACGACATTAATCATTCATTCATTTGTTCATTCCCAGAAAGTTTCATGCTTGAAAAAAAAATGTTTGTCTCATTTCAGGAAGGAAAGAAGACAGCCAAGAAGGGAAAGAAGGGGAAATGAACAGCGACTGGGCTTGCAGACAGAAAGCATGGCGGCCTTGCTTTTTTTCTCTCCTGCGCTTGGGAAAAACTCTGTTTTCCTGCTTGACATGTTTTTGGGGGATTCAATAGGGTGAGGCAATCTTTTTCTTACTTCGAATGGGGTGGGCTCAATCTATTAGGATGGTTTGAATGCACTATCTTACCCTGTCCTGATGTCCCCCTGGTGGTCTCTTCGGCTGCTTGGGGCTGCCCCTGGCTGAGCTACTGGAGCAGGCCCCTGGCTGAGCTACTGGAGCAGGCCCCTGGCTGAGCTACTGGAGCAGGCCCCTGGCTGAGCTACTGGAGCAGGCCCCGAAAGCCGGGCAGCCAGGGGTTCCAGCTGATGAGAGGGGTGCTGAGTGGCTGCAGACATATGCTGCATTCCTCAGTGCAATGCAGAGTTCAGGGCAGAATTAGACTCGTAGTATGGAGATGCATATCTTTTAGCAACATTTTGAAATGTTAAGTGAGTTTGGTACAGAGGTAGATGTTTTTAATGCAGGCATTTTTCCTAAACTTGCGAAGGGTGTCATTTGGTCCAGTGGGTTTGTATTAAGCAAACAGGATGAATTGCTTACTACACTATTGATGACCTCTTGCAGTGTGTTGAAGTACTTATGTTATCTGACGAAATGCACTGCTTTCTACACTATTGGTGATCTCTTAGAGTAGGTTGAAGTAATACTGTGGTCTGCAAGCACTGCAGTAATGCATACTTGACGGAGGAACATGGTTTAGTCCATGAATCTCTGTGTGTTCTTGGAATGTGTCAAACACATTTTGGAGACCATTGCTGAAGTTCAGCAATCCTTCACACATCATCCCATATCAAATGTCACTATTTTCAACCTATTATAAAGTGGTATGAATGAGTTTTATTGTGTGCATTGTTGAAGATGTGACAGAAAATGAACAGTAAGATTTTAACGATCATATTAACCCTTTCACTTCATGCTCTCTTTTCTTTCTCCTTTTTTCTATTTCCTTTTTTTCTATTGATTGTGCAATAAAAAAGTGCATTACATTTTGAAAACACACTCACTGTGTTGAATTGCTTTCCTATCTCCATGCTAGAGGGTGAATTGTGAGCCATGCTGGACTGGGCAATACAGCGAAATGGTTACATTTGAATGCACTAATTACACCCCTACAGAATAGCTCAATGCAAAGATGGGACATATCATGTTTGTCAGCAGAGCAGAGAAGGGGTTAATGCAGATGTTTGGTTGAAATTGGTTAAGCATCAGTGTGAGAGAAGTGGTGTTTTTTTTCTTCTGATTATGGAAGGGCACCTCTAATAATAATAATAGTAATAATAATAATAATGATATAATATTAATAATAGTGTGGCCTCTAGTGTGACCATTTCTGGAATGGAGAAGTTTTTGACTCACATGCGAAGCAAAAGTGAGTCTATGTACTGAGCCGTTTCGTCCGTCCGTCCGTCCGTCCGTCCGGGCGTAAAAAACTTAAACGTTGGATTTTTCTCGGAGACTATTAAGTCTATCAACACCAAATGTGGCATGATGGTGTATGATGACAAGGCCTCAAAAAACATACATAGTGACTTGACCTTGCTTCAAGGTCAAGGTCACAGGAGCCATAAATGTGGTCTCAAAAACAGTCATTTTTCACATTTCCCCAATTTTCTCCCACGTTATTGAGAATGGCGACCTTAGCTACAAGTGGTATATAGGTCAAAGCAAGCCCTATCTTTTGATACCAGTTTGGTTGACCTTGCTTCAAGGTCAAGGTCACAGGAGCTCTTCAAAGTTGGATTGTATACATATTTTGAAGTGACCTTGACCCTGAACTATGGAAGATAACTGTTTCAAACTTAATAATTATGTGGGGCACATGTTATACTTTCATCATGAGACACATTTGTTCACATATCATCAAGGTCAAGGTCACTTTGACCCTTATGAAATGTGACCAAAATGGGGTAGTGAACCACTAAAAGTGACTATATCTCATGGTAGAAAGTGCCAATAAGCACCATTGTGCTTCCTATGTCTTGAATTAACAGCTTTGTGTTGGATGACCTTGGGTCAAGGTCACATGTATTTTGGTAGGAAAAATGTGTAAAGCATTTCTTTGTGTAAGATGTCATTGGTAGGTTTAGTTGTTTGACCTTGACCTTGAATGTCACCTGAAGGTCAAGGTCATATAAAGGTCAAGGTCAAGCATGTGATTCGTATGGGCTTTGCCCTTGTTTTCTTCAAGTAAGCAAATCGTGTTGTCTAAGATGTCCACTATTTACAGACGCTCCCTTCCGTACACACAGACACTTGTCAGTCTGACTGCATGTGAATGTGCCTGAGTGACCATGAAGGATTGGTGTGGGGCGTGAGGGGTATTTACTTAACCCATGTGTTTCTCTAGGGAAAAGAAGTTGACAAAATGTTAAAAAATTGTTTAGGACATGTGGCTTTTAGAGGTGTAATATCCAAAGAAAAAGTAAAACTAAAGAAAGCAAAAGTGCCTCTTGTAATGTGCACAAACTGCACACTTCCACCCCTGTGCAGCTCACTGCTCTTATTACCAGTCCATCACCATCTCAACTTCCTGGAGAGCATGAAACCAAGCCTTGGATGAGTGCACCAAGGTTAACTTTCAATTTTCCTGCTCTGCCCTCACAGGTACTTGAGTAGGGACAAACGATGTGAGTAAAGCATCTTTACTTGAGCAATGGATGGATGGGTGGAGTTTTACGGCCTATCAGCCTGTGTAGGCTGTGTAAGGCCTTTAAGCATGAAGATCTCAAGAACCATTTAGAGCAAACGCAAGTCAAGTCCCGATGTCCCTATGTATTCGACTCTTACGAGTCGCGTAGGGAGACGCGGTGGGTCTATTCTGACCCCCACACACAGGGAGACGCGGTGGGTCTATTCTGACCCCCACACACAGGGGGCTCTTGAGCAATGCAACTCAGGAATCTGAGGAGATTTCAACACAGCACCCATCTGCCATAGGTGACTGCAAGTCTAATGCTTTAACTTTGTCCCTCTGGCTGTCTCAGATTTTCTCCAGCCCTAAGAGAAGTGTGTGTGTATAGGATGTCCGTAACTCTCATTTGTAGCACTACATGTGCATTTGATGTTGTGTCCATTAATTTTTTGTATTCTGCAATGATGATGATGATGATGATGATGATGATGATGATGAAAATCATGATGAAGATGATGGTGAAGATGATGATGATGATGATGATGATGATGATGATGATGATGAAGATGATGGTGAAGATGATGATGTAGAAGAGCTGCTTCATCTCTTAGGATGTCATGATATTGCATGTATGCTTATTTTCATAACCTGCATATTTGACTCTCATACATGTATTAAAGTGTGGCATGTTCATCTCATCAGTTTTTGATGCAGCAATTTTAATCTTATGCATTTTGTGAATTGTTGCAATTATGTGCCTTTATAAAAGTTTCCAAGATCATGTTTAATCAAATAGTTTTAGCTGGCAATCATTTTCATGAAAGTTTTATAGTGGAATGAAAGGCATGATGTCTTCACTAGTCTACATCTCCGCCTAGTTCTCTCTGCCTCTGTGTGTGTGTGTGTGTGTGTGTGTGTGCATGCGTGTGTGTGTATGTCAGTGTGTCTGTCTGTCTCTCAGTTTCTCCATCTTCCCTTTTGATATTCAATGGTGAAATGATAAAGTAGTACCTGTGGGTGCGGATAATTGCTCTTCCCTGGTGCTGGTGTGAACTCTGTGCTGTTTTCGTTGCCTTCTTCAGTCACCATTGAATGCTAAGGGAGTTTTTGACCTGTCAGAATTTTTTTACTCACATGCGAAGCAAAAGTGAGTCTATGTACTCACCCGTGTCGTCCGTCCGGGCGTCCTGTCGTCCGTCCGGGCGTCCTGTCGTCCGTAAAAAACTTTAATGTTGGATTTTTCTCGGAGACTATTAAGTCTATCAACACCCAATTTGGCATGATGGTGTATGATGACAAGGCATCAAAAAACATACAGTGACTTGACCTTGCTTCAAGGTCAAGGTCAAGGTCGCAGGGGCCGTAAATGTTGTCTAAAAAACAGCCATTTTTCACATTTTCCCAATTTTCTCTGAAGTTTTTGAGATTGGATATCTGACCTATATATGGTATATAGGGCAAAGTAATCCCTATCTTTTGATACCAGTTTGATTGACCTTGCTTCAAGGTCACAGGAGCTCTTTAAAGTTGGATTGTATACATATTTTGAAGTGACCTTGACCCTGAACTATGGAAGATAACTCTTCCAAACTTCATAACATTGTAGTACACATGTTATACTTTCATACTAGGTCACCCGTGTTGTCCGTCCGGGCGTCCTGTTGTCCGTAAAAATTTTAACGTTGGATTTTTCTCGGAAACTATTAAGTCTATCAACACCCAATTTGGCATGATGGTGTATGATGGCAATGCGTCAAAAAACATGCATAGTGACTTGACCTTGCTTCAAGGTCAAGGTTGCAGGGGCCGTAAATGTTGTCTAAAAAACACAATTTTCACATCCTCTCAGCATGTGAGTCGCGTGCGCTTTGCCCTTCTTGTTAATATATAACTATGAAGGACCCCGGGTTCACATTTTTACCAGTTTGAATGTGGGCAGAGGCAATTTCAACCTTTTACTTGAGATATATTTTAAGATTTGCTTTCCTTGATGACCAAGCACTCTCTGCTCTTGCTGAGATTAAATTCGGGTCTTCTCCATGTCAGAAGCTGAAATTGAAAGAAAAAATAGCACCTTTGTCTATATATCCTTTAAATGCATGTATCGATCAGATGCGTGTGTCTATCAGATGCGGATGAGTGTGTCACTCAGATGCGGATGCGTGCGTCTATCAGATGTGGATGCATGGGTCTATCAGATGTGGATACTGTGGCTGAAACTGTCACTCTTAGTTTGGACTCCGGAGTCACAGCTGTTGCTGGTGTCTGGAGACTGGCACCTACAGGGTAGGGGGGGGGGGGGGGGGGGAGGGAGAGAGAGAAGAGGAGGGAGGGAGACTGCAGGCCATGTCATGTCAAAGTCTTTGTAGTGTTGGAGGATCCTGAGGTAGCCTCACCTCCTTCAGAAATGCAGCATGAGGAAGGGACAATACAGATGTTTCCAACAAGTTTGTGGCATTTTTTAACATGCTGTTCAGAAGATAAATAAAGAGATGCAACCCTTTTATTATTTTGTTGTGAACCATCTCGCAGGTATGGCAGTGGTCGAGCGTATGTAATCCATGAAAACTCGCAGCCATGTTGGCAGTATTTCACTTTGCACCTGAGGACCCATAGAAGTAGGATTTTTGCACAAGCCCAGACTACCGGAAATGGAAATGACCAACTGGAGCGCAGTGCATGTACTGCATTGAATTTCATTCACAGCATTGCATTTCCTTCTCCTATGACGCCATTTTTTGTTGTTGCAAATGTGCAGAAAAAAATGGAAAGGAAAGGTAACAAAGCTAAGTTTCACAAAGCGGTGTTGTCACGGTTCGCTTTCTGCTCGGACTTTTTCCGAGAGATGACAATCGATCCAATCAAAAGAATACAATCTAATCCCTGTGTCAACCTCTCTGTTGTTTTCAAACTTTGAGGCTCTGTGTGTCAAAGCAGTATTTGTCATTGCAAATGTAAGGCAGTATTTATACACTGCCTCCCTCAACCCCACCCCCCACCCCACCCCTCGCTCACACTCATTCTCGCTCGCTCACTCACTCGTTTATTCACTTGTACCACTCATTAAAAACAATTGGAAGAGGTTCCGTAGCTGTACGGCCTCCTACGGTTACCCAGCTGCATGGTTGGATATATCAATAATGGGTGAAGCTTTATATTCTAATTCCATCCCACGTTTGACTCTCAACGGGTGGTCCCTACGCTCTCACTCCAGGGCCCGACGCTGATGCTGGACACAAACATGACAAAAAGTAACGCGTTAGGGTTTAGGTGAAACTCCCCTGACAGGCTAAGTCAGTCAGGCGGGGTGCGTGCTGCATGGCTACGGAGCCACTTCGAAAACAATTTCGTCCACGTCAATCCTTTTTCTGACAATGCCGTCGTGATAAACATCTGTGTTAACTATCAGCGGTGGTTCGATCGACTCGTTCTAGTTCACTAGAGACTTCGCCTCTACTGACACGGGTTTACAGAATGTGATCGACTGCAGTGAAAAAAAAAGAGATCGGCGAAATGACTTCAGCGTGATCATATTTGGAGGCTAGATTTGTTACGGCAACTTTTCAAATAATCAGTGTAAATGTTGATGTGGAATTGCTTACTCACTCATGTTGCAGCATGATATTTTGTTCATTCGTGGAGTTCTGAGAAAAACTAGGGTAAGAAAAAATAGTAGCTTTCCTAAACTTTGACATCTGTGGGGTTCTGGTTTTGTCGGTGTGTGTGTGTTTGTGTGTTTTGTAATAGTTGGGGATGTGTGTGTAATTATTTGTTGCACATTGTTGCAAAGACTGAAAAAAAGTCTATGTGGACACCATAACCAGTTCGGTGACAAATTTGGTGATGAAGTGACCAAGCCATGGAGTTTTCATGAGTCCAGAAAGTGCCACTGAAGTAGGTCCATCTAGTCTAGATCTCGTCCATTGGGACTGAAACTAGTCACGTTGTCCTGTCTTCGTCTTGTTTTTGTGGAGGTTTGAGGACTGGGAGGGATGCAGAATGAGCCTTGATACCTGTTCCCCATGCTGAGCACTCGAGGACTGATGACAGATACAGGTGCGTGGTAAGAAAAATGTAACGGAGTGACTGAAGAACAGAAAAGACGGCAGTGCTGGGCATTTGGTCTTTTTTATTGATGAAAAGATACACCATGCCAACTTTTTAATACAGCATTGTAAAACCACCTGAAAAAGTAATTGATGGCAATCATATGAAGTATCGGTCTTCATAAGCTGCACTCAGCAAACATCACATGTGCCACTTGATCCAGAATCAGCACTTGTTCGCCAACAGGTTGAAGAATCAACAAGCATTCTGGGATGGCTGGGTCATCACAGCAAGAAATATAAAACAAAGTCATTGCATGTACACATAGTTCATCTAAAAATCAGGCAATGCTGTAACATAACACTTGAAATCTCCCTCTCAAGCTAAAGTTTCTGGATGCTGGCTGCATCAGTTGAAAGCTCAATGGTATTTTAATCTACTCTGAGGCACCAATACTTGTCCAACAGGCTAGAAGACTCGAGAGATATTTCTGGAAATGGACAAGTCCTGACGGATTCCAAGGAAGTCCAGCTGCTCTGTTCAGTCGTCGTATTCAGGTTCTGTTGGGTGCCTCGACAGCGCCTCGGGAACAGTCTCTCCAGCGTTTCCTTGGAAATGGAAGCTGAAACGGTGAAAAGACTTTTCATACAGCTACATGATAACACCCGAAATCCATAAGCTACAGTTGGATTGATGGATGGGATGGATGGATGGATGGATGGATGGGTGGGTGGGTGGGTGGGTGGATGAATGATGCATGGATGGATGATGAATGGATGGATTGACAAAGTTTTATGGCCTATCAGCCTTTGTAGGCTATGTAAGGCCATTGAGCATGAAAAACACTAGATAGGTTAAAGTAAGCTCAAATGAAAGCACAATGTCACTAGTTATTCACCTCTTAGAATTGTGTAGGAAGACACAGTGGGTCTATTCTGACCCCCAACCCACAGTGGGTCTATTCTGACCCCCAACCCACAGGGTTGCTATGGAAGCAAGGGAATGAAAGCTGTGAGCCAATCAATCAATCAAACCAGAGAAATCGCCACACAACAAGATGAGTAATGGACCCCAAACTGCTCTATAGGCTGTTGGTCCAGAACAGACCTCAGGCAACATTGGAAAGACTTTCCAATTTAGGCAATGTGCATTAGAGTGGTGCACTCTGATGGGTTAGTCAAGGTTTGTAGACAGATTGGACTCTCCACCATCAAAAACCCCTGCGGATCGGGCTGAGAAGTGACCCACCACATCTACCACTGCAGGGAGGGGGTGAGGAGTGACCCACCACATCTACCACTGCGGGGCAGGGGTGAGAATTGACCCACCACATCTACCACTGCAGGGCGGGGTGAGGAGTGACCCACCACATCTACCACTGCGGGGCAGGGGTGAGAAGTGACCCACCACATCTACCACTGCGGGGCGGGGGTGAGAAGTGACCCACCACATCTACCACTGCGGGGCGGGGGTGAGGAGTGACCCACCACATCTACCACTGCGGGGCAGGGGTGATAATTGACCCACCACATCTACCACTGCAGGGCGGGGGTGAGAAGTGACCCACCACATCTACCACTGCTGGTCCAGGGTGAGAAGTGACCCACCACATCTACCACTGCGGGGCGGGGGTGAGGAGTGACCAGACCTGCCTACCTCTAAAATACCTTCTCAGTAGTTTTTTGGCTAAAAAGGGCTAATTTCAGTAGTTTTGGACTCCTTGTCAGTAGTCACTCGAATCGCGGTATCGCGGCATTATTTTGAACAAAATGAACATAACACAAGTTTACTTCACATTATT
>JAWQFJ010003208.1:35000-39747 GCA_034096865.1 Theodoxus fluviatilis | reverse complement strand
TACAGTGCCTGCAACACTTCTCAGAGGGTAAAGTTCTATGTATTTCAATACAGTGCCTGCAACACTTCTCAGAGGGGTAAAGTTCTATGTATTTCCAATACAGTGCCTGCAACACTTCTCAGAGGGGTAAAGTTCTATGTATTTCCAATACAGTGCCTGCAACACTTCTCAGAGGGGTAAAGTTCTATGTATTTCCAATACAGTGCCTGCAACACTTCTCAGAGGGGTAAAGTTCTATGTATTTCCAATACAGTGCCTGCAACACTTCTCAGAGGGGTAAAGTTCTATGTATTTCCAATACAGTGCCTGCAACACTTCTCAGAGGGGTAAAGTTCTATGTATTTCCAATACAGTGCCTGCAACACTTCTCAGAGGGGTAAAGTTCTATGTATTTCCAATACAGTGCCTGCAACACTTCTCAGAGGGGTAAAGTTCTATGTATTTCCAATACAGTGCCTGCAACACTTCTCAGAGGGGTAAAGTTCTATGTATTTCCAATACAGTGCCTGCAACACTTCTCAGAGGGGTAAAGTTCTATGTATTTCCAATACAGTGCCTGCAACACTTCTCAGAGGGGTAAAGTTCTATGTATTTCCAATACAGTGCCTGCAACACTTCTCAGAGGGGTAAAGTTCTATGTATTTCCAATACAGTGCCTGCAACACTTCTCAGAGGGGTAAAGTTCTATGTATTTCCAATACAGTGCCTGCAACACTTCTCAGAGGGGTAAAGTTCTATGTATTTCCAATACAGTGCCTGCAACACTTCTCAGAGGGGTAAAGTTCTATGTATTTCCAATACAGTGCCTGCAACACTTCTCAGAGGGGTAAAGTTCTATGTATTTCCAATACAGTGCCTGCAACACTTCTCAGAGGGGTAAAGTTCTATGTATTTCCAATACAGTGCCTGCAACACTTCTCAGAGGGGTAAAGTTCTATGTATTTCCAATACAGTGCCTGCAACACTTCTCAGAGGGGTAAAGTTCTATGTATTTCCAATACAGTGCCTGCAACACTTCTCAGAGGGGTAAAGTTCTATGTATTTCCAATACAGTGCCTGCAACACTTCTCAGAGGGGTAAAGTTCTATGTATTTCCAATACAGTGCCTGCAACACTTCTCAGAGGGGTAAAGTTCTATGTATTTCCAATACAGTGCCTGCAACACTTCTCAGAGGGGTAAAGTTCTATGTATTTCCAATACAGTGCCTGCAACACTTCTCAGAGGGGTAAAGTTCTATGTATTTCCAATACAGTGCCTGCAACACTTCTCAGAGGGGTAAAGTTCTATGTATTTCCAATACAGTGCCTGCAACACTTCTCAGAGGGGTAAAGTTCTATGTATTTCCAATACAGTGCCTGCAACACTTCTCAGAGGGGTAAAGTTCTATGTATTTCCAATACAGTGCCTGCAACACTTCTCAGAGGGGTAAAGTTCTATGTATTTCCAATACAGTGCCTGCAACACTTCTCAGAGGGGTAAAGTTCTATGTATTTCCAATACAGTGCCTGCAACACTTCTCAGAGGGGTAAAGTTCTATGTATTTCCAATACAGTGCCTGCAACACTTCTCAGAGGGGTAAAGTTCTATGTATTTCCAATACAGTGCCTGCAACACTTCTCAGAGGGGTAAAGTTCTATGTATTTCCAATACAGTGCCTGCAACACTTCTCAGAGGGGTAAAGTTCTATGTATTTCCAATACAGTGCCTGCAACACTTCTCAGAGGGGTAAAGTTCTATGTATTTCCAATACAGTGCCTGCAACACTTCTCAGAGGGGTAAAGTTCTATGTATTTCCAATACAGTGCCTGCAACACTTCTCAGAGGGGTAAAGTTCTATGTATTTCCAATACAGTGCCTGCAACACTTCTCAGAGGGGTAAAGTTCTATGTATTTCCAATACAGTGCCTGCAACACTTCTCAGAGGGGTAAAGTTCTATGTATTTCCAATACAGTGCCTGCAACACTTCTCAGAGGGGTAAAGTTCTATGTATTTCCAATACAGTGCCTGCAACACTTCTCAGAGGGGTAAAGTTCTATGTATTTCCAATACAGTGCCTGCAACACTTCTCAGAGGGGTAAAGTTCTATGTATTTCCAATACAGTGCCTGCAACACTTCTCAGAGGGGTAAAGTTCTATGTATTTCCAATACAGTGCCTGCAACACTTCTCAGAGGGGTAAAGTTCTATGTATTTCCAATACAGTGCCTGCAACACTTCTCAGAGGGGTAAAGTTCTATGTATTTCCAATACAGTGCCTGCAACACTTCTCAGAGGGGTAAAGTTCTATGTATTTCCAATACAGTGCCTGCAACACTTCTCAGAGGGGTAAAGTTCTATGTATTTCCAATACAGTGCCTGCAACACTTCTCAGAGGGGTAAAGTTCTATGTATTTCCAATACAGTGCCTGCAACACTTCTCAGAGGGGTAAAGTTCTATGTATTTCCAATACAGTGCCTGCAACACTTCTCAGAGGGGTAAAGTTCTATGTATTTCCAATACAGTGCCTGCAACACTTCTCAGAGGGGTAAAGTTCTATGTATTTCCAATACAGTGCCTGCAACACTTCTCAGAGGGGTAAAGTTCTATGTATTTCCAATACAGTGCCTGCAACACTTCTCAGAGGGGTAAAGTTCTATGTATTTCCAATACAGTGCCTGCAACACTTCTCAGAGGGGTAAAGTTCTATGTATTTCCAATACAGTGCCTGCAACACTTCTCAGAGGGGTAAAGTTCTATGTATTTCCAATACAGTGCCTGCAACACTTCTCAGAGGGGTAAAGTTCTATGTATTTCCAATACAGTGCCTGCAACACTTCTCAGAGGGGTAAAGTTCTATGTATTTCCAATACAGTGCCTGCAACACTTCTCAGAGGGGTAAAGTTCTATGTATTTCCAATACAGTGCCTGCAACACTTCTCAGAGGGGTAAAGTTCTATGTATTTCCAATACAGTGCCTGCAACACTTCTCAGAGGGGTAAAGTTCTATGTATTTCCAATACAGTGCCTGCAACACTTCTCAGAGGGGTAAAGTTCTATGTATTTCCAATACAGTGCCTGCAACACTTCTCAGAGGGGTAAAGTTCTATGTATTTCCAATACAGTGCCTGCAACACTTCTCAGAGGGGTAAAGTTCTATGTATTTCCAACAGTGCCTGCAACACTTCTCAGAGGGGTAAAGTTCTTTCTTCGCATTTTTACATGTTTTCTAGCATGTTTTAAACAGAGAGACTATTGGAATTACATTGCAGAAGGTTGAAACAACTCAGAAATTCTCATAAGTCAAAATCACCAGAAAATGACATTTTGACCGTTTTTATAGTGGTGTCAACTTTGTCTAGTGTACTACATTTCAAATGCATCACTCAAGCAGTTTTTGAACACTCATAAGAAGAACAGTTTATGATTTACTCCATGCCATGTGCCTTTGTGTGCACACGGAAAGCAAGCACAGAGCAACATGTCAGCGGTTGCTTCATTGCCTTGAACAAATCTTCCATTAGACGCAGTGACAACCCTCAAATGGGTCTGTCTTCTGATCAGGAAAAGAAAATTTTGGGAAAAAGTCGGTGATAAAAGGTAAAGACAATTTTTTTTTTTTTGGGGGGGGGGGGCATTTTTTCCCTATTCATGGCTGTTCAAACTACACATGGTTACCCTACCCCTGATAATCAAGCTCCTCTTATTAGGACAAAAGAGAAAAATAGTTGTGGTTAAAGTAACATGAAAACCAAAGGGGGTTGGCCTGAGCTTTAAAAAATGTATAAAGAAGCTAGATGGAACATGTATCACAATTTCCTTTTGCTGAACCAACCCCCCCCCCCCCCCCCCCCCCCCAATTTTAACTTAAAAATTTGACTCCCTGAGTACATACAGAGCAGGGAAGATGAGTCAAAACTAAATTTGTTGATTTTTGTCAAATTTCCTTTTGTTTTACGATCACAAAAAAAGTTTTGGTCATCAGAAAACAGTGTTGGTCAGGTTACCATAAACATAACTTTTTTTTACCTTGCTACTCCAACACAATCTCAACTTCCAGGGAAGCATGCAACCTAGCTGAGGACGAACATGACAAAGTCATTGTTCAAAATATTCCAGCTATGCCATTCTCATTCTAGTCCACTAGAGACTTTGCCTGGAATATTCATAAGGAGGTCACACGAGAGGCTTGTGGGATAGCACCCTGCTCCCTGACAGACGCCGTTAAAGTAGTTAAAGACTATTTCGCTAAAAACTCATAAATTACACTTGTTGATGCAATAAACAAGTGCATATTCGATAAAATAAAATGTTTGTGTTGAAATGGAAACAATTTTTGACATCTAAATGATTTCTGTAAAAAGTGGAAAAAATAGTATCCAGAACTAGCAATATTTGGCACAATGCTGTAATGAGAACGGTCAAGTCTATTACGCATTCATTGCGAACTGTGGCAGAGTCACCACTGACTCGGGCTCACAGAATGCGCCATTCTTACCACAAGACAGAGGTCGCACTGTTGCAGAGCGTGTTCAGCATTCTCCAGCACCGTGCGGTCCAAACCCTCACCAAACCAGACCACCGCGGGCCTCAGCAGTCCGCCACATCCCTCCTTCTTGCACCTGCAGCAGACGTTGGACAGGCGTGAACATGGAGGTACAGTGGTTGCCGCTTATTAAAAACACATTGGGACCGAGAAAAGTGTTTTTAATAAGCGGCGTTTTTATTAACCGATTGCGTGTTGAACATGTCCATCAGTAACGATGTAA
>JAWQFJ010003208.1:27500-30000 GCA_034096865.1 Theodoxus fluviatilis | reverse complement strand
TGATGGGCTTCATTGAAAGGTACTGCTTGATGGGGTTCTTCCCTTTCCCTTTCACCATCATTTCATCAACAGACATGTTCTGCCCGATGAAGAAGTTCTCCAGGAATTGTCTGGTCAGGAGGCGAAAGAGAGGGCTGATCTTCCAGATCTTGTCATACCCAGGCTCTCCAGCCTGTGGTCTGTTGGCTTGATTGTCAGCCAGGTGGAGATTAGACCACAGCTGCCACAGTCTCCTCTTTGGAAACCTTTCCGGAAAGCTGGGAACTGCCAGGACCCAGTGTGAGGAGTAGTAGTTCAGTGCTTCAGATTGTTTTCAGACTTCATGGGCCCAATGACCCATGCCAGGCAAAATGATGGGTCAATTTTGAAAAACATGGGTCATTAACAATCGAACCTTCACTTCAAACAGAATGACCCTCCACCCCACACATGACACCCCTACAGCATCCTGCCACCCATACACACACAAATGAATAATTAAAAAACCAAAAAATAAAAAAATAAACAAACACATGTCAAGCTGTGTGTCTTTCAGTTGTTTAATTGTCTCTTAACATTTCGTTCTGTTGACACAGAGTCATGATCACTCAAAACCCACTCTATTCTTTCTTGGTAGCATGATGTTTTGTTTAAACAAACTTGGTTTTAGGGCCTAACACAATGAAATCTAACAGAGATCTGCTTCAACCAGTCAAACACAAAATCACTCCTCTAGTATTCGCTCATTCACCTTCTTTCCGGAAGTTTGACGCATACAACCTTACACTCTCACAGTTCACATTTCCACAACCGATATCATCAAGAGCAAAACGACGCAAAACCCAACACGACAGCGAGCCTGACTATCACTTCAGGTGACACTAGGTTTACGGTACTGAACCCACCCCACCCACCCACCCACCCGTCCCTCTCTTTTTATTCTTCTTCTCCGCTCTAGATCTCTTCCCTCTTTAAACCCGCCCCACCCCTATCTCTCCTTTATCCCTTTTTCCCCCTTCTCCGGTCTAGATCTCTTGCCTCTTTACGGTTTACCCCCTCCCCAGGCCCTCCTCGCGACGAGTTCGCGGCACTTAGCTATTTTTAGAGACGATAGTTTGCTAGATCAGTTCAGTTCAGTTCAGTTCAGTTCTGAACTTGCTAGATCACTGACCCACTAAACGATGGAGGCGGGGGAGGAAAGGGAGGGGGATACACATGCCGCCTTGCCGACATCTAAGAGAAGAGGGAAGGGGGAGAAAGGTTGGAGTGCGGGAGGCAGGAGTTGGAAGGGGCGTGGGGAAAACACGTGCCGGCTGGCTGATCTGGGAGAAGGGAGAGAAAAAACGATCGCTTCAATTTTCAGCTAGTAAGAGATAAAAACTAAACAGTTACCGCTTGCTTTATTCTTGCAAAACATTGAAGACAACGTCAACTGACGTTGGTTTTCTTCAGTTTCTTTTCTAAGCCTTTTCTTCGGTGGCATCTTGATTCCGCACACGTGAGCGAGTCTGTGCAAGGTAAACTGATAGATGTTCGCTGATTGGTTGTCTGCTGGCTGTTAGCCAATCACACAGAGCGATGCATCGATGCTAGGCAAAGCAGCAATTTAGCGTCAGTTTTGGTACTCCGTGGTGTGGCTACATGTGCTTGGTGTGGCTTAGTGGTACAGACGGACCGAGGATTGATACAAGTTGGCGATTTTTATGACGCGCCCGGCTGGCGCATACACATTGAAAGTAACGCGCCATTCTGATAAAATATGCGCCAATGGCGCGGGCGCGCCAACAATCTGAAGCACTGGTAGTTGTTCATTTCTGGCAGCCTGTGGATCCCAACAAAGAACAACATTCTGATAAATGCTTGGATTTCCACACTGTCAGTGTCATCGTCCCATTCACCTCCACGCTGATGTGCATACATATTTGTTTGTTGCACGATCAAGTCAATGGCATCTTGAGGGAACAACAAGTTGAAAAAGTCAACAATGTCTGCATCAGGGGGCAGTGTCTGCTTTGGTCCATGTT
This sequence comes from Theodoxus fluviatilis, assembly GCA_034096865.1. Classification (NCBI taxonomy): domain Eukaryota; kingdom Metazoa; phylum Mollusca; class Gastropoda; order Cycloneritida; family Neritidae; genus Theodoxus; species Theodoxus fluviatilis. Next base: position 27,997 of record JAWQFJ010003208.1, on the reverse strand, counting down.
GTCCATGGAATGGAGGATAGTCCTTTGGAATGGCCGTGTCGAAAGTACGGTCCCCCGTCTCAGCCACGCGTTGTGGTGTTGTTGATCGCTGCCTACCTCTTGATCGAAATCCAGCACCTCTCCTTCGCAAAGTGGCATGACCACGCCCCCTTCCTGTTGATGTGCTCGGTAGATCTGTGACATCTTCTTCCTCCTCACTGTCGGAGTTGCTCTCAACCGCAGTATCCGAAATGATGTAGCCTTCGGATGCATCTTCGACTTCAGTTTCATCATCGCTAATGTCGCAGTTTAGCGGTAAATCTAAAAAAATATACCTTCTTCATCCGTGATAGGGCATCGGGAAGCCATTTTCCCAAACTGCACCAGTTCACGATCAACATATTGGAAACAAGAAGGGCAAAGCCCATACGACTCACATGCTTGACCTTGACCTTTATATGACCTTGACCTTCAGGTGACCTTCAAGGTCAAGGTCAAACAACTAAACCTACCAATGA
>JAWQFJ010003208.1:12500-20000 GCA_034096865.1 Theodoxus fluviatilis | reverse complement strand
ACAGGGCAGGCAGACAGACAGGGCAGGCAGACATGGCAGGCAGACAGGGCAAGCAGACGGCAGGTAGTCGGGGCAGGCAGACAGGCTCACAAGGCAGACAGACAGACGGAACGGGGGGGGGGGGGGGGGGGGGGGGGGGGGGGGGGAGGCAGGTACTCACAGTGGCGGTGTACTTTCTCCAAAAGCCTCCCTCGCCTCGAAAGGTGGGAATACCACTCTCTGCACTGATTCCAGCACCTGTCAGAATGGCGACAGCCCGCGCCTTGGCAAACTTCTCTCGGAAGAGTGCCATGTCTGAGCATGGCCGTCTTTGCTGCAAAAACGAGGGTGAATCACAATTGCTCAGGTTGTCAAATGAGGAAGTAAGCAAACACAATATGCTTACATGTAGAATACTTGAGTCTTAACACAAAGAATTCGACTTGAACACCGAACAACAAACAAATTTCTCTGCTACGAACAAAGCCAGATGCTATGAAAACCGTGTGTTACAAATATTGTCATGTTTCACCTTCAAAGAGCGGTTGCTTCTGACACGAGTTTTGATGTATTTTGATGTGCAACAATGCAACGAAAATAGAGAATCTGTATTTGGGCCTTGAGCAGTTTCCCAACATCGCGAACACTAGTACTTGTGCACTGTGCAGTTTTATCCAGGACCAGGGTGATATTGATTGTCTCCTCACTCAGTTCTGTCAAATTATCTGTTGTGCAGGTTTGCCCTGGTACTCTAACATTTAAAACCAAAGCAAACTGAATCAAAATGCTTACAGTGCGGTCAGTTTTGGCTGCCATCGCTGCAGGTCGTCTCCGGGAGTTTGTCAGGCAGACAAGTGACACATTTGCAATCGTCGTGGTCCAGTAACGAAGTCGGTGAAGCCCAGCTAGCATTGGACACTGTATTAAGCCAACGCATACCCAATCAGAAGCTAGATTGAGAACTTCCTGGTGCACATTGAAAAGTACGGCTTCGCACCTGATCGTCAGGTATGCTGGCACACCATTGTCCGAGGATGGAAAAATATCGCCGCGAACGAAAATACAACTACGTTAGAACCATTACTACCTCCACCTTTGGTCGAGAGTTACTTCCCTTGTACGCAAAAGTTAGCCGTTGGTCGCGCTGGAACACCAAAACAATCATTATAAACTGAGAGGTCTTTTGACAGCTGTGCTTGCAGTATTGTTTACATAATAATGTGGTTTTCTTTGTGAATTTTCAGGGAGACACGTCTATGTACGGTTATATTTGTTAGGATTCATCCTTCTCACAAAACGTATAGGCCAGTGCCAAAGATACTGAATTAGATGCTCTGGACTGGAGCGCGATTGCCGTCACCACAAACTTTTCCCCTTACCGTCAAGCCTTCTTGCCCTTGTCCTAGATGTGCATTGAAGAGTAGCCGGTGTTCACTGCTATCCGCTATCATAGTCGTTGTCTCCATTCCTCCCACTAATCTCACTGTGTAGTAGTTTTGTAGGTGTGTCTATATCCATGTATATATAGTGTGTGTCTCATGCTGTCGAGTCAGTATGGCACCCATTCCTCAAAACCCTCCAGTAGACGTTCCAGGAGTGTATTGTGCAAGTCTTCCTCTAGGTCTTGATGTGTATCTACCTGTAGTCTATCTATTTCATTACCTATACCTACCAACCTGCGTGCCTGCGTGCCTGCGTGCGTGCGTGCCTGCCTGCGTGCGTGCGTGTGTGCGTGCGTGCCTGCCCTTCTAGTAAACTAGAGATTTCGCCTACCGGCAAAAGTATCTATCTACTGACTCTGGTTTACCGAATGCCTGCCTGCCTGCCTGCCTGCCTGCCTGCCTGCCTGCCTGCCTGCCTGCCTGCATGTCTGTCTGTCTGTCTGTCTGTCTGTCTGTCTGTCAGACTGTCGATCGTTCAATGTCAATTTTAAAAAAAATCACTCTCTCCGTCTCTCTATCCCCATCCCACCACCCCTTTCTCTTTTCCCCCATCCCTGTCTTACTACCCACCCACCCACCCACCCACATCTCTCTCTCTCTCTCTCTCTCGCTGTCCCTCTGTCTGTCTGTCTCTCTCTCGCTGTCCCTCTGTCTGTCTCTCTCTGTCTCTGTCTGTCTGTCTGTATGTCTGTATGTCTGTCTGTCTGTCTGTCTGTCTGTCTGTCTGTCTGTCTTTCTCAGTGTCTGTCTGTCTATCTTTCTCAGTGTCTGTCTGTCTTTCTCAGTGTCTGTCTGTCTGTCTGTCTGTCTGTCTGCCTGCCTGTCTGTCTGTCTGTCTGTCTGCCTGCCTGCCTGTCGGTCGGTCTGTCTGTCTGTCTGTCTGTCTGTCTGTCTGTCTGTCTGTCTGTCTGTCTGTCTGTCTGTCTGTCTGTCTGTCTGTCTCTCTCTCTCTCTCTCTCTCTCTCTCTCTCTCTCTCTCTCTCACTCACTTGCCTTGATCGGAAGAAGCCACGTTTGCTTCGGCTCTCGAAAATTGTGCCTGCTTGCAACGTCTGAAGACAGAATGCCAGTAGTCGGGTTGCCAACTGATGCGGAAGCCGTTCTGTCTGCACTGTTGACAACACAGGAGCTTTCTTCTTGGAAGGCCACTGGCGAGGGTGACAGCACCGTCGTCGTGCTCCGCTTTCATCCAGACGGACGTCAGCCATGTTACGTGAGCGAGAACTCACTCGGCCACTGGAGGAGGAAGGCGCCGTCACAACTGCGTCGCGACCAGCTGCGAGCCAAGAGTCGAAAACAAACTGGTGAGCAAGTTTCTTTTCCTGTGAATTTTCCATCGAACGCAGACAGCACTGATGCATCGTCCAGTCTGGTTTCTTTCCGTGCGTCACGTGAAAATGATGCCGCGTTGCCCGCCTTGGTTAACCAGCCGTTTACAACCGTGTGCTCTCAAGCCAGTGTACGCGACCTGCAGGTTCCAGAGATAAACGCAGTGGAGAATGATCGCAATGCAGTGATTTGTCTGGATCCGACCGAGGAGATCGCCACACAGAAGGATGAGAGTAGAGATCTCGAGATGACTGTAGAAGACGTGGAGAAATTCATGGGAGACTTTGCAGATCGTTTTTGCCGTGATGTGAACAATACGAGCTCGTCTCTGTTCGGCAAGACTGTCACGGAGTGTGAGAGTGGCCCAACGTGTCTCGCTTCCTCAACAGAGAAGGATGAAGAAGCTGCGGTCGCTGTCCCCAGTTCTTTCTCTTGTGCTCCTGGACTCCCTCCTGAACGATGAGATATTCGTGGAGCCAAAGTAACGCTAAGGCAGAGACTCTTATCACGAGACAATTCAGGTTCAAAGAAGAGTCAGCCTAAGCAAGCAGAACGTAAAACGTAAGTAATAGAGTGATTAATGCGCGCTCCTGCGGATTTGCACTGTATATGACTCTTTCGTGTCAAAGTTTACCCATTCGAGCTTGCGCTGCTCCTTGTGAGACTTGGAACGATGTTGTGACTTTGTTTACATAGCGATTGTCGCGCCTGAGTTACAGACAGCAAGACTTGGGGCGCGTTTGTTTGGCCACAAATCTCGCGATTCTCCCAAAATGGCTAGTCGAGGGCGGGTGAGACGCTCCTTCAGTTAGAAAAACGGCCAATCATCTCGCAAGGATGAAGAACATGGCTGCGTCCTCGCGCCAGAGTCGGTGAAGAAGTTACCTATATACGAAATAACTGACGATTCAGATATCACATCAGATTTTCACTTCATAGAATACACCAATTGAGGGAGCTCCGGACCTCCCTCGGCCTCCCGCCGTCACGGCGAGTGCGTCCCGTAACGCCCAGTCCTCGCAATTCTCTCGAGATTTTGGGCCAAACAAACACGCCCTTGGTTTCCATAGTCTTGATAATTATAATGCTCTTGTGACTTTTGTGCAATTCGTAATGGGCCTGACACCTAATCAAATAGATACTTCTTGTTCGTTCTGTGTCTCTCTGTCTCCCCCCCCCCCCCCCCCTCATCCCCCCTTCCCCCCTCCCCCCCCCCTCTCTCTCTCTCTCTCTCTCTCTCTCTCTCCCCCCCCCCTCCTTTCACAGTCCGAGTTGAAGTCCAGGGAGTGGACAAATTCCTAGTACAGAGAGGCCTTTCACAGTCCGAGTTGAAGTCCAGGGAGGGGACAAATTACTAGTACAGAGAGGTCTTTCACAGTCCGAGTTGAAGTCCAGGGAGTGGACAAATTACTAGTACAGAGAGGCCTTTCACAGTCCGAGTTGAAGTCCAGGGAGTGGACAAATTACTAGTACAGAGAGGCCTTTCACAGTCCGAGTTGAAGTCCAGGGAGTGGACAAATTCCTAGTACAGAGAGGCCTTTCACAGTCCGAGTTGAAGTCCAGGGAGTGGACAAATTCCTAGTACAGAGAGGCCTTTCACAGTCCGAGTTGAAGTCCAGGGAGTGGACAAATTACTAGTTCAGAGAGGCCTTTCACAGTCCGAGTTGAAGTCCAGGGAGTGGACAAATTACTAGTACAGAGAGGCATTTCACAGTCCGAGTTGAAGTCCAGGGAGTGGACAAATTACTAGTTCAGAGAGGCCTTTCACAGTCCGAGTTGAAGTCCAGGGAGTGGACAAATTACTAGTACAGAGAGGCATTTCACAGTCCGAGTTGAAGTCCAGGGAGTGGACAAATTCCTAGTACAGAGAGGCCTTTCACAGTCCGAGTTGAAGGCCTCTCTGTACTAGTAATTTGTCCACTCCCTGGACTTCAACTCGGACTGTGAAAGGCCTCTCTGAACTAGTAATTTGTCCACTCCCTGGACTTCAACTCGGACTGTGAAAGGCCTCTCTGTACTAGTAATTTGTTCACTCCCTGGACTTCAACTCGGACTGTGAAAGGCCTCTCTGAACTAGTAATTTGTCCACTCCCTGGACTTCAACTCGGACTGTGAAAGGCCTCTCTGAACTAGTAATTTGTCCACTCCCTGGACTTCAACTCGGACTGTGAAAGGCCTCTCTGTACTAGGAATTTGTTTCCTCTGTGAACATGTAGGTATGAGACAGTCGTAGCTGCCTTCCACAACTTTATTAACCCATGGGTACAGAAGCTCGTGGCTGGTCTGATGATAATGGCCTGGACCAACCCAAGACTGTGGTCATATGGTAATTAGCAGCACAGCCATGACGGTAGGTTACATAACTTCCGGTGCTATATATATCAGGGTATGTTTCGGGTCTGTGTTGAGTAGTGATGACGCTAGATCGTGGCAAAAGGATGGCATTAAAGCATGCCAAAAGTTAAATTAGATCAAAAACTAATCGAAAATAGTCATAATAGACTATTGTAACATATATTTCTGCACAAAACCCACAGAAGTTAAGCAAACAAACCACACCGTACGTACCTAGCAGACGAACATGATCGAACCGTAGCCACTACGCCAGCAGACGATCGAGCTAGTGTGATATAAAAACCGCTGGCGCTGAACCTCCAGGTTTTGCCGCAACCTCTCGAGAAAAGAGGGGGAAAAACACACACAAAAAAACAGGTCTGGTTCGAACCAGCAACCTCTCGAAAAAAGAGACTGAGTGGCTGTTCCCAGAGTTGAACCGACCGCGCGGGTGGACAATCCCCCCCCCCCCCCCCCCCCCCCCCCCCCCCGTGTCATCCCTTCCCTTATCTGTCATAGCCGCCGCTGCTCTCCCGATACTGTAGCCAGGCATTGTTCTGTCAGCTTTGATCACGTCAGAATTTTCGCCATTCCATCAATTGACACTTTAGGGAGGTACGACCTTAAAAAACCACTTTCTGTTCAAGCCTCGATTCTGAAAATTTGATACATTCAATCGGACCTAACTTCCAGTAAGTGTGCAAAATCTCAAGGAAATCCGTCCAGTAGTTTTTGAGATATAAGCCGTTAAGTCGGGACAGACAGACAGACAGACAGACAGACAGACAGACAGACAGACAGACAGACAGACAGACAGACAGACAGACAGACAGACAGACACACAGACACACAGACACACAGATAAAGTCTGTAGGACCTCCAGTAAACCTGGAGGGATAATGTTTCATGTAAAGCTCGAATGAGTGGCAGCAGATAACTGTTTAGTTCTGGCTTGAATTGACAATTTCGTTTCCCTGGTCTGGCGAGGACCGAAAATTCACGATCATGGAGTGGATGAGTGATCAACTTGCCCGCCCTCATCGGCGTAATCTAACTTGATCTAAGATGATGACAAAAAATGGCATTAAAACACAAAAAACTTTAATTACAACTAAAATCACCGATTATATTAATAACTGACCATTTTTACACTTACACATAGTGCTCAAACCTTACAACGCACACAAAACACACTGCGGGGAGTGTCCCGGTCACGCATCAAAACTCAATGCACGAGTGATCGTTTCGCTATCTGAACCGACATGGTAAGCTGGCTAGATCAAGAAACCAACATCTAAATCAGAGTTAGTTGATACATTTTTCTGTCTATGGTGATGTCCGCGAGGAAGAGATCGCGTTACGAAGACTCTCTCAAGCCGATGCCCGTCGGCGTTACCACGACAAAATTGAGGTGATCGCGCTCGATCCATACTCTGTGGGTTGGGGGTAACCGCGTCTCCCTACACGATTCGTAAGAGGCAAATAGCTAGGGACATCGTGACTTGATTATTTGCGCTGACTCGGAACTATTCTAGTGATTTTCGTGCTCAGTGGTCTTACATAGTCTACAAAGGCTGATAGGCCGTAAAATTCCATCCATCCATACCAGTTGACGAAGGACCAACTTGATCTGAAATTGAGGAACATTCCGCTAATGAGTGCCACGGACATATTATATTATGTTGTATTCGGAACATTGGCGTACACGTTAGAAGAGTTAAAGAATTATAGGTCTTTGGAAGCCTATCTATTCTTCGTAGCAGGATTCGTGGGAGATGTCTGCTCATTCTCGCCGGGTGTTTGTCTCAAAGGTCAGATCTCTTATGTAATCTTTCTCTCTCCATCCTCTTTGTCTGGCTTCGGTCACCTTTGCACCATCGGCCCTTGAGTGGTTTTCACTAATGTTTACGGTAGTAGGAGCGTTTGACTCCTCTTTATTTGCCTTTTTGTTGGTTGTTAAAACAATCTTTCACGCAGCAAGAAGTCGGCATATTTGCACGTCTCCCGAAGCACAGCTTAGCAGACAGAGCTTGCCTCCTACCAACATGGCTGAAAGCACGTGGCTTCTACAAATAACTCCGGAAGTGACGACAACGCGTCTCCGGCCATTGAGAAACGTCGCACTCCAGAAAAGACTAACTATAGAATTGATGGCATTGTCCTTGTTAAGTGTTTATTAGCTTAAAAATTGTAACAGGCCTGGAGCCTGTATATTTCAATAAATAAACAATCCGTACGTTCATTCATTCTCTCTATCTCTGTCTCTCTCTCTCTATGTCTCTCTCTCTGCCTCTGTCTGTCTCTGTCTGTCTGTCTGTCTCTCTGTCTGTCTGTCTGCCTGCCTGCCTGCCTGTCTGTCTGTCTGTCTGTCTGTCTGTCTGTCTGTCTGTCTGTCTCTCTCTCTGTCTCTCTCTCT
>JAWQFJ010003208.1:0-7500 GCA_034096865.1 Theodoxus fluviatilis | reverse complement strand
GCATCCACGCTGAAGCATGAGTTACCCGTTGCCATCGGTCACGGCGTATTACAGAGAAGCGGAAGGATGACGGATGACGCCGTGACCGATGGCAACAGGTAACTCATGCTTCAGCGTGGATCCGTCGACTTGCATTAGATTTGTAAAATCTAAAAGCGTTCACGACCTATTGATGCATTCAACATACAGCTTTGATAAATTAATGCTGTGCATGGCTGATATTTTCTTTGGATGGGTTGCTAGTATCCCGAAATAGAGCGTTTTCAGTGCGAACCAGAGAGAGGTCCGCCATTGAAATTTGCAAATAGTTGGCTACTTAGCCGTGTAGTGCTGACACAGACCACCACTAAATTTTGGGTCGTTTAGTGGCCAACTTAGGAGGTAACTACGCGTAGTCAGCTTTCATGCAGACCTTACTTCGCAATTTAGTAGCAAACTTCCTATTTAGTTGCCTACTACCGTGTAGTAGGTTCCTATGCAGTCCACTACAAGTCACAGCCTGACTGCCCCGGGCAAGCGAATGTTTTCCTCGGGCAAGGAAGAGTGGATCTAGGCTTGCCCGAATGGGCAACCAACTTTTCCTCTGATTTATTTTTGAATGTTGTTGTTGTACAAACGAATGAAAGCAGGTTCCAAATCTATCAAATTCTCAATACTGACATGTTTTACACCATCTCACTTTATTCGGCTGATTTATCGACTTCAGGCGAGGCGACTTCCGTCCCATTGGTCGTGGAGGAGAGTCACTTTGTGGTCAGTCAGTTAGTGAATCAGGAGGGAAGTTTTTTCGCAGCCGCCACGCGAGCCAAGGACGCGTTCACCATCATGTCGTGGAAGGCGAGTTCCTCCAGTGAAATGAGGTGACAATCCTCAGGTGTCAGCGTGAAACCCTCACTCCACGGGTTCGATCCTATGGTGAGCTGCGTCCCGTTCAGTTTTTTGCCAGCAGAGAATGCGGAACAGTAGTCTGTCACTGTTTCCAACACTTCACGGAAGTGACGTAATTCTAGCCACAGATCTTCGCCTTCTTGAGTGACGAGTCGCGTGAAGCGTTTGTGGAAGAAGTCGTAGATCATCATGTCAGCCCGCTGCCACTGCGCGTAGGCAGATCTCACTTCCGGAGAGAGTCTGACAGGGTTATCGTCCCAGCGCGCGTTGTGGACTTGGTAGAGAATGTCCTTGAAACCCCAACACAAACGTCGCCTGAAATCAGAAAGAAAACGTGGGGAGAAAATCGGCAAAAGCCACTCAAATCAAGAACAGAGATTGGGCATAGCCGGCACCGCTTGCCAGCGCGAATTAGGTGACGTCCATCTTTCTATGCATGTATATGTGCACACAACACAACACAACACTACATAACACAACACTACACTACACAACACAACACAACACAACACAACGCAACGCAACACAGCAGAGCACAGCACAACACAACGCAACACAGCGCATCGCAACACAACGCAGCGCAACGCAACGCAACGCAATACAGTGTCAAGGGTCACTATTAGGATCTGCAACGAAGCTGGTAATCAATTTGCCGTTGGTGCTCTTTCGCGCGGAGAAACCAAACAGTGGTCTCTGGTCAGTACAAATTGGCTTCAGAACGCAGTGAGAGAGTACCAAGAGGTGTTCATTTTTGTTGTGTTTGCCAGTGCTACCGTGGCAAAGTGATCGTTTATTGTCGCAGTATGCAGGCATGAAGTGACGAAGCTAGGTTCGAGCTTGCAAGCAAATGTAACTAAATAATGGCGTGGACCGGTGTAGTGTAGTGCTGTTGAATACTAGGTCTCTCTCGTTCTCAGCATTTCTGCTGCAGGAATGCAATGCAAGATTATTGAGCAGAGCTCGCGTAAACTACATTGACTCGTTAAAAATATCATTAAATGCACTCGCATATTCATTGTTGTTGTTGCTGTCCTCCTCATGTTTCCGTGTTCGTCTTTGTTTATCCTTTTGTTGATGTTACGAATAGACCCATCGTGTCTCCTTACGCGAAACGTGAAAAATAATTAAACTATGGGCATCAATTATAGGCTTGACTCGCTCTTAGTCTCATTTGCTCCAGTTATGTTTTTGTTATTGGTCTTAACTAGCCGTCATAGGCTAATAAGCAGTAAAGCTCCATTCGTTCGTTCATTTTTTCATTTGTTCCGTCGGTCATTATGTATTTATTAATGCATTCGTTTGTTCGTTCATCCCCATTGTCTGCATGTACAGGTCGATGCGTCTGATATCACTCATTAAGACAGTTCTTAACCGGGCATATCTTTGACTGGGCGAACACTTAGCTCAGGAACTTATCCTGAGAGTAGGTAAAGCATATGCGAACAGTTTTCTGTCCGAACTACACAGTTACACGAGAAGCTGTCTAGTAGTGAGTTTTCTGTAGCCCAACTTTTGACTTGAATCGATTTCGACGCACAACTCAATATGAATAATGTATCAATATTCATTCACTATTGATGTACTCTACTTTGTGCTTTGAGACATTAATACCGTTATTTAGGTACGGTGCCTATGTTTGTGTGTCAGTAATCCTGAAAATGAGCGTTTTGTGTTCGAGCTGAGGACAATATGGCGGTTAGTGCGCCCTGCCAGAGCAAGCCCTGGGAATATTATGAAAGATATTATCAAAGATTATAGGTTACACAAAGATAGCTCATAAGCTCAATGTTGTGAGGATCGAGACACGTTGCGCCCCAAGCGGCCAGGACAATGGGAGATGCCTATAGTCCGTTTCAACATTGCACTGTATTTAGTCACAAGATTATAGGATTTAGTGGAGACAAGGGCAAAGATTTTTCCAAAGAATAGACCCTAAACAACAGCAACAGATGTGCGATGGACCTAAATCTAAAATTTCCGATAACGTCATCAACTACCAAGGTTGAAGAACGAGTGACGTCACTATTTGACCGATTTGAAGAATAATAATTTTTAACACAGAGAGAACAGGGTCACCAAACGTTGCGATCACGTCGACCAATGCACACGTGGTTCTGCGAGTGACCTGCATTTCGATTGTTAAAAAGTAGGAGCTTTCAATACCTTTTGATGCATTCAACATACAGCTTTGATAAATTAATGCTGTTCATGGTTTACATTTTCTTTGGATGGGGTTTCTAGTGTCCCCAAATTCAGCTTTTTCTGCGCGAAGCGAGACTATGTCCACCATTTTAAATGTGCAATGTTGAAACGGACTATAGGCTCACGGACATGCGCAGAAGCATCTCCCATTGTCCTGGCCGCTTGGGGCGCTGCAATTTAAGCTGCTTGTAACTTCAAAGAGCAAAAGCTCGGCATGAACTATCTTTGTGTAACCTATAATCTTTGATATTATGTACACGTCAAACCTTGTTTCAAAGGAAAGTATTAGTCCGGTTAAAAACGTCCTGTTTAGCGCATATTCCCGTGTACATGCTTGTGTTGTAGTGGCCACACACAGGTTCAACCGTGAGTCCGTTATGCAAGGGGGGAGGGACTTTGTGAGGAGATTGACACCCCACAGGCTGCCACAAGCTCGGGAGGGGAGTTCACGACTACTCTTATTCTCAAAACAAAATAGTTGTACAGGTCTGCATCCCGAAAATCTGCAGGAAAATCCACTGCCAAACACCATCCTGTCTTGAGGCTGACTGGATCAGGAAGTTTTTGGCCCGATGGTGTTGTTAGTTTTGGAAACTTTGGGGCCAAAGCGTCGGCACAGTCTATGTCGGATTCCCCGTCGATTGCTTTGTTTACCTTCAAAGCAATACAGCCCTTGACCCTTTGAGTTAGGTCTGCTTTCGTCCCCGACAATGGCTGTTGCATTTCCCGTATGAACTGCTTTAATTCCGGCACACGCCATCGTTCGAAATTTGCAGCGTCCATTGCCACCATATAATTTACAATAATGAGTCAGCAGTGTACTGACCAAGCAGGCGCGATAACTCTTGCGCTTAGCTTGTCAGGGGAAGCAATAACCCCCGTTGCAGACCCTAATAGTGGTGACTTAGAAAGTGACCCTTGGCAGTAAAAAAACAGAAGGGAACTTCCAACCCCTGGGCTAATTAGAGGATAACGCAAACGCCACAGAACACACAAAAGCATAAAAACTGATACTACATATTTATTATTTTAAAGCTAAGTATTTACTCTAATTAATAAAAAGACTTACAAGGAAACTACGACAAATCAAAGTTAAACGTCCGAATGGGTCCCCCACTCAAACGGTCACAGAGACCAACGTCACCAAGAACATAGACTAAACGACAAACCACCGAAATGCAAACAACATCCAGAACGCAAAACCAACCCTAGTTTTCTTTCTCTCTCTTCCTTATCCGTCGATTCGTCTTTCATCTTTTCTCTGTTGTTGTTTTTCCACAAAGACGTTCTGAAATCCTCGACGCACACCGTTAGTTCGTTGGTTCCAGGACTACTCGGTACGGTATGGGACCGCAACGTTCATATTGGTGTTCTGCCCATCACTCCGAGAAATAGCTTCCTCTGCCTCCGTCAACCTCGAACTCATTCTGTAAACCCGAGTCAGTAGTGACTCTGGCACAGTTCGTAATGAATGCGCAATAGGCTTGACCTTTCGCATTACAGCCTTGCGCCAAAAATAGTTCGTTTTGATACAATTTTTCTCTCCACTTTTTACAGAAATCATTCAGATGTCAAAACTTGTTTCCATTTCAACACAAACATTTTATTGTATCGAATAAACGCTTGTTTGTTGTCTCAACAAGAGTAAGTTAAGAGTTTTGTGCGAAATAGTCCTAGAACTACTTTAACAGCGTATGTCAGGGAGCACATCGGCTATCCCACAAGCCTCTCGTGTGACCTCCGTTTGCATAAATTGGCGAAAAACCTTCCATCACGTGATGTGAACTGTGCTAGAGATACTTTTGCCGGTAGGCGAAATCTCTAGTTTACTAGAATGCCTCGAACTCGCCCAGGGTGTCCAAAATCAGTCCAACCCTCCACAACTTCTCCCCAACTCATTTTCTCTCTCTCCCATCTCCTTCTCCATCTGGCCCTTCCGCATTTTTCTTCCCGCTCCTCCTTCTGATCTTCCCCGTCATCCGTGACATCCGTTCAGTTCAGTTCAGTTCAGTTCAGTTCAGTTCAGTTCAGTTCAGTCTCTTAACCCTGAAATGGGTTGTTGAGGCACCACTGATGACTTTCGGACAATCTTCCTCCATCGAACTCTATCCTCTGTGGCTCGCTGTGAGTCAGCAAAGGTCAAGCCTGTCCACTCTTTGATGTTGTCTTCCCACCTCTTTCTCTGCCTGCCTCTCCTTCTCCCACCTGGTACGGTACCCTTGCAGGATGGTCTTGGCCAGCCCACTGCCTCTTGACACGTGACCGTACCACTTCAGCTTTCTGCTTTTCACGATTGAGAGCAGGTCTTCGTACTGTCCAATTGCTCTCCTGATCCTGTTGTTGACTTCCTCATTCGCGACATGGTCTTTATATGAGATGTTCAGAATCTTGCGGTAACATCTCATTTCCAGGGTATTGTATCCGTCTCTGTAGTTCAGATGTGAGTGTTCAGGACTCGCATGCATACAAGAATACGGAGATGGCCAACGTGCGCATGAGCCTGATCTTCGACGCTAGAGTGATATTTCTGTCACGCCATATTGCGTTCAACTTTGCCAATGCTGTTGTTGTTCGTGCTATCCTGGACAGAATGTCTGGTTTGGACCTTCATCAGTCACAATATATCCCAGGTATTTGAAGTTGTTCACAGCTTCCAGTTTTTGGCCCTTTTTGCAATGGGCAGATGCTTCACATCTGTACGGGGAGATAGACGACCCCGCCTTCCACGAGCCTCTTGCTGCCTTGCGGGTAGCCTTGGGAAAGGCAAAGGCTAAGGGAGCAAACCCTGAAAGAAAATGCGTGGTGCTAACACGGCACCACTGGGCGAAAGACCTCCGCGATGCAGGTCACTGGACAGAGCGGACAGGTCCCACGATGGATTCAGCGCCCACGTGTTCACGACCAGGGCGACCCTCCAGGTGGGAGGACCTCGGCTGTGGTCGGGCTTGGAGAGGGATGGGCTCCGCCAAGCTGTATCAGCCCCAGACACACCACATGATGACCAAGACAACCGTGACGTCATTCTCCTTCAAATTGCATCGGAGATTTCCACGTCATTTATGTAAACTATAGAAAATAGTGGTCAGCTAAAAGATAAGCAAACTATAGCATACGGCATTACTTTCTTGCTTCTTGCAATCAAAGATTATAGGTGTGTAACCTATAATCTTTGTTGCAATCAACGACATTGCCAGAGATCCCAAAAGCACCGCGATAAACTAAGAGGTGGGGAGCTACCTCCCAGACCCAGAAAAGAGCAAGAATAAGATCGAAGACAGACCATGTCAGGAGGGCTTCAGACTCAGGTACAATCTAGACAGGTGACAACATGCAACCCCAGGAACCTCGACTCTACCGCGCCTGAACATGCCTCCTGTGCTATGTTTTCTTATCATCGTATCACAGGCAAAGACAAAAGCGGCATCAACTGTTTTCGGTGTTCTTTATTCGGCCATCATGTCCACAGTGGCGTCATGCTCTGCTTTGTCTCGTCCAAAGACTAGTATGTCATCCATGTGACACACAACTCCATCCAGACCTTGGAGAATTTTGTCCATTCTCTTCTGGAAATACTCAGGAGCAGAGGAGATTCCGTAATGTAGTCTTTTATATCTGAATCTCCCAAATGGGGTTATGAAGGTCGTGAGCTTTGAACTTTCTTCATCAAGGAGCATTTGATGGAATCCAGAGTTCGCGTCTAGCTTTGTAAACACTTTGCCATGTGAAATCTTGCTTAGTGTTTCTTCCACAGATGGCATAGCGTAGATTTCGCGCTCAACGCTCTTGTTTAGCTTTGTCAAATCGACACAGATTCTCACGTTTTGATCGACTTTTGGGACAACCACAATCGGAGAACACCATTCAGTGGGAGTGTCGACTGGCTCTATGACCTCCATTTTCACCATCTTGTTCAATTCCGCCTCTACTTTGGCCAGTAGTGGGAGTGGAACACGTCTTGGGACATTTTGCGAGAAAGGCTTGGCTCCCTTTTTGATCTTCACATGTTGCTCGCCTGTCAGCTTACCCAGCCCAGTAAACAGCTGCGGGTACTGTCACTTGACATCATCAGGCGAGTTGAATGTATGCCTTGTATCGTCTGTCGCTTGCTTTGGCGATCTGTTATTTGCTGTACGTATGGCACGAACAGTAAACGCACCAGGGATATTACAAATCAACCCCAGTTTCTGGATGGCAGGCATACCCAACAGCAGTTTGGAAGTCTTCACCACATACACCTTCTCTGTGATGCGGGTCTTGCCGTGACCAAGGGTGATGTAGGCGTACCCCTTCACGTCAAGTGATTGATCACCAGGCCCAAGAAGTCTGCGGTCTGGTGGCTGAAGACGACCAAATTCTGACCTGTATACGCTAGTTGGCATCACTGTTACCTGTGCACCAGTGTCTATACAC
>JAWQFJ010003207.1:101151-103651 GCA_034096865.1 Theodoxus fluviatilis | reverse complement strand
GGCCTTGTAACCTACACCACTATTGACCGTACTGTCTGCCATACTTACACAATGACGCACACGCACGCACACACCCACACATACGCGCGCGCGCATACACACAGACACACACACACACAACTACACACTCACACACACACACACACATACACACACACATACACCATGTGCTCACGCCCTGGCGTACGTAGGCACACACGCACACACACACACAGACACACATACACACACTCTCTCTCTCTCTCTCTCTCTCTCTCTCTCTCTCTCTCTCTCTCTCTCTCTCTCTCTTCTCTCTTCGCTCTCTCTCTATATCTCTCTCTCTCCTCTTATTCTCTCCTCTCCTCTCTTCTCTTCTCTTCTCTTCTCTTCTCTTCTCTTCTCTTCTCTTCTCTTCTCTTCTCTCCTCTCTCTCTCCTCTCCTCTCCTCTCCTCTCCTCTCCTCTCCTCTCCTCTCCTCTCCTCTCCTCTCCTCTCCTCTCCTCTCCTCTCCTCTCCTCTCCTCTCCTCTCCTCTCCTCTCCTCTCCTCTCCTCTCCTCTCCTCTCCTCTCCTCTCCTCTCCTCTCGTCTCGTCTCGTCTCGTCCTCTTCTCTTCTCTTCTCTTCTCTCTTCTCTTCTCTTCTCTTCTCTTCTCGTCTTCTCTTCTCTTCTCTTCTCTTCTCTTCTCTTCTCTTCTCTTTCTCTCTCTTTCTCTCTTTATTTGTCTCATTTCTCTCTCTCTTTCTCTCTTTCTTTGTCTCATTTCTCTCTCTCTCTTCTCTCTCTCTCTCTCTCTCTCTTTCTCTCATATGCACTAACTCACATCATGCTCTTACTCATTACCTTGTATGCATACACACCTAGTAATAAACACAAATAAATGAGAGAAAGGAAACGGTTGAATAAAGAACTGTTGAATTGTATTATTCATATTTTGCTCACGTCAATGTCTGTGTTAAACAGCTTGCTCAAAGAAACTATTACAATGAACAATCATTTGCTGACTAACCTCAACCAAGGTGTATTGTTGAGCAAACAGCTAATCGGACAAACACAGATGTATTCTTATGTCTGCTTGATTGTTCTATAGAAATGTGCTGGCGTTTGTTGTTAGCATTTTTACATGCTTTATCACTGAATGAAGTCTTATTTCAGTGTTATCTATACTCCTTTGGAAAATGATCGCTGCAAAATGAAATAACTACATCAAGGAGCCGATCCAATGAGAATACAAACATCGTCAACACTATCTCGACCATCTGCCTGTTTTGGTTTTTGTCCAACCACAGCCGTAGTCACTGTCAGAGCGCTCTGGGAGAACGTCCTCGGACAAACACGACTCTGGAGGCGCCACTGAGATTGTTCTGCGAGGCGAGACTGCGATAATATCTTTTCTAAGGACCCGTCCCAGTGGCTGTGGAGGCGATTGTATCGCCACTGAAAGGAGAGCCCAAGATGGAGTCGTAGTGCCGTCCCACCGCCATGTTTCATCACGGTCCTCATGCATTGTGACAGCTGTCCTCTCCAGGGTTTCATTACCAGCAATTGTCAAGGTTTGATCTATAGGCATTCAGTGAAGCGCCTTCCCGTCCTTTCGGCGGTGGCTCTCTTGTTGGGATGTCCAGTGTCGATGGCCGGATTATTCAGTTTTCTGTGTTGAGGATCGTGCATGGCTGTCGCAGGTTTGTGATTTATGGTAGATGTGTAGGTGTTGTATTTGGCTGCCTTCGTTGATGTCAAATCGAGAAGTAGTAATATGAGATGGCCGATGATAAGTAAAGGCTCGAGTCTGAAGGCAAAGAGTGATTCGTATGGTGCAATTGCTCCTCAGTGGAATGACTGTCTGCCCATGGGGCACTGGTTCCTCTTGTGCCGATAAATTACGCGTGTGTATTTAATACGGCTCGCAGACTTACTTTGCTAGCAATAAGTTTTGTTCATGTTCATGGGCAGTTAAATGAAAATGGTGTCAAACTGTTACAAACGCTATGTCATCCACCTCAAAGTGATACAATAAATACGCAAAAATAACAGGTTTGCTGAATGAACGTGTAGTTTTACTTATCATTATTTCATGATGATAATAAAGCATATCAGTCACAGACAACAGATGAATGCTTCACCTGGATAGGTTTTTTAATTGCTGCAGGGCGATAACAGAAAGTCTTATTTTGTCCACGCCTCAAATATAACATGTCTACTACTGCACGTAAAATACACTTTCGCCAAGCACTGAATTTCTCATCTATAACCACGAGACATCTCCCCCCTGTCGGTTGGGAGTTAAAAGAACTGACCAAGCGTGTCTCCCTGCACGATACGTAAGAGGCGAATAAATGGGGACATCGTGACTTGAATTGCGCTCACTTGGAACTTTTCTAGTGATTTTCTTGCTTGGCCTTATATAGCCTACAAAGGCTGATAGGCAGTAAATCACTATCCATCCATCCATCCATCCATCCACGAGACATCTCTGAATCATCACAGTGATGTATCCCAGAGCTGCACATGGCGATGAGCAAT
>JAWQFJ010003207.1:86151-88651 GCA_034096865.1 Theodoxus fluviatilis | reverse complement strand
ACTTTAGTAGCACCGAATAATAATGCTGCTAAGTGCGTAATTAACATTAACAGTTACAGTAAATGTGTTTCCATGGTTTATTAAATTCAAGGTAAAATTGCAATAATATGAGCTTTGTTTGTCAGTATTTGCCTAGCACACCTCATTTCTGTAGCTTTGTGTTTATGATACATGGCAATACAGACAACACATGCAGTAATGACTTCAGTACCCCAGTGGTTAGGACATATAGTCACCAATGATGGAACCAAAGCTGACGTATTGCTTTCGCCTTGAGTAACTTACTCATCCGTTTGTTCTGAGCAAGTCACCGACTTGGTTAAAAACTGCCTTGTAATCAACAGAAACACGTAAATAAACTTTGCAGATGATACATCTTATTTCTATACAGTCCCTCGGAAGCGAGTTTGAACATCGTGCCGCTCTGTCTAGTTCTCCTCAGTAATTGGCAATATTTCCACTAAGCGAGTGACTGTCTCCTTATGTTTCTCGGGTTAAAAAGCCAATGGTTTCTTTGTACACTTTAGAAGGCAAGCTTTAGCAGCCACAATGGCGCTGTGTATTTGAATGCCATTGCTCTTTCCGAAACTCGCTGAAACGGGAACTGCTTCACGAAGTGGATTCGTGGAAAACAGGGAGTTCATTGTTTAAAGAAGAAAACGGGATGCAAGCGTGCATGTCTCTCAAGAGCAAATCATTTAAACACGCTGAAATCACTCCTTTGCCCAGGTTTGGAATCCATTACCATGCAGCGAAATCATGGACTTTTTTCTCTTCCGGCAGTCATTTCTTTCGACAAAGTCTCAGCTCTAGAACTAATACATTGCAACGAGTTTCGCCCAGCGTTGCATGAGAAGTAGATTTTCTATCTGCACATTGTCAATGTTTTTCTAAACGCATGGTAATGGCGACTTGGAAAGAAAAATGAGCGTGCTGTTTGTTTTCTGCGGCCAGAACTGGCATGATGTCGTCCCTTTTATCGAGTACACCGTACGAGTCAGAAATAAAGTTGTTAAAAAATCTCATCCGTTTCGGCGTGATGTAATACCATATTCATCCCAAAGACAACAACTGTTTGTAAAACACATTCATTCTGTCACCACGCTTCATTTGCACGTGCTTACGTTTAAGCAGGAATGTGCTTCTAAAGGGTGGCCTCTCATTTGCTGGATGCCTGTTAGTCCAGCTGTGCGTTTGACGTCATCAATTTTGTGATTTGCGATAACATTTATTTTTCTTGTTGTAATTCAAAATGAGATAACAGATAATCGCCAACATTTAACGGATCGTTTCTTGAGTAAAACTCTGACGTTTCACCAATTTTTATCAGGATCCATTTTGATTTTCTAAAGTTATTTTGCTTACTAAATGTCGAAGCGAGGGTACAATATAACCTCCTTCGCAGAGGTAATACTAGTAGTGCCCCAGGTATGTCAGCGCTGTGTTATTCTCTTTGTGTAGGGTGCTACTTTTGTTTCTTTATTTTGCAAATTAGTCAACCAGTGTACTAAACAAAAGAATGGAATAAGTCATGGTGTCTTCCTCACTATAGTCAACCATTTACTGTCAGATCTATGCCCTTAAGGCTGACCTGCTTATTTCGATTCAACACAATAATGAAACAATACATTGTTCATCGCTAACAGCACTTGTGTGCACCGGATGGCTCAAAAGACGCTTTCAAATTTGCTTGACTTGAAATTGCCGGAGAGAACGCTGACAAGCTTTTGAAATTTGACGGAGACAGAATAGAAGCAATTTGTTAGCTTTCCTTTCCCCCTAGCCTCTTTCGCGACAATAGAACTCTGACATTTTTCAATTTTGATGCCGGTGAAATCTTCAGACTTGAGTTTGGTCTCTTCAGAGCAGTTGTCTCGGTAACCAACGCCGCAGGCGACATCCGTCGCTACTATGAGCCAGACTGTAGAGAACCTCCTCGGCGAGCGAGAAAAATAATCATGGCTGCCCCGTGACCTAGCGCATTGTGCTAGCGCTGAGAACCCTTGTGGCCTTGTACTTAGCTGGACCTTTCTTTTCGAGCGTGCCTCTGCATTATTCCCGCATCAAAGGTCTCCAGGAACAGCGCGCATTGATTGTGAGGCTGTCGATGGCAGGATCAAAGTCCTGTCAGAACACGCGCCGTCACTTCCGCTACTGGCTTCTCGCAGCCTTCTGTTTTTAGATCACCATCGACTCACCTCCCCGAGTATTGCTGATTTATTATCGTAGCGGCACGCTTCCAAAAGGCAGAGCCGGACGCTCCGGACGCTCCGGATGCTCTGCAGGTTTGAAGGCCTGAGCCTGTGGGAGCAGATAGAACTTCGTAAACATGCATAGGTTGGGAGAAGGAAAGGCAGGTAGGTCTGGTGGCCAGATGCCGCAAGGCAAGGGGCCAGATAAGCCCTACACTAGCACCCCACTTTGCGGCTCCTTGTGGGAGGGTCACTTCCTCAGGTTTGCATACCGACGGAAGATTCCCCCCTGGAGATGCTATAAATCC
>JAWQFJ010003207.1:78651-81151 GCA_034096865.1 Theodoxus fluviatilis | reverse complement strand
GAGGAGGAGGAGGAGGAGGAGGAGGAGGAGGAGGAGGAGGAGGAGGGGGAGGGGGGGGAGGAGGAGGAGGAGGAGGAGGAGGAGGAGGAGGAGGAGGAGGAGGAGGAGGAGGAGGAGGAGGAGGAGGAGGACGACGACGACGACGACGACGGTGATAGTGTTGGTGTTGTTGGTGGTGGTGGTGATGGTAGTGATGGAAGTGGTAGTGGTAATGAGGTAGTGATGGTGATGATGATGATGATGATGATGATGATGATGATGATGATGATGATGATGATGATGATGATGATGATGATGATGATGATGATGATGATGATGATGATGACAACGTGACGACGACGATGAAGATGATGAAGATGATGATGATGATGATGATGATGATGATGATGATGATGATGATGATGATGATGATGATGATGATGATAATGGTGATGTCGATGACGACAATTACGACGATGATGATGTTCCTAGGACACGTTGAACTTCCCGCATTCAGTGCTGATTCACTTTTGATACGCATCAAGGCTCAGTTCTTTCATCAGTTTGTCATATAGTTTATTGTTATGTCTTTTTGCTCGATTTCCCGTAACCCACACCCATGGTCTATCTGTCGACATTTTCTTGCTGAGCATAATTGTCGGTGACAAAATGTCCTTGATAAATAATGTTTCTTATTATCCATGCACATATCTTTCAAGTACATGGCCGACAGTGGGTTTTTTAAAATAAAAAATGGAAACATGCATTTACATAAACAGTGCTAAGTGTTCTTTTTATCGTTCCATATGGAACGAATATAAGGGGAATGAATGGAAGAGACTTAAATAAGCTCAGTCCGGACTTTTCTCCTTGAAAAAAACATTCTTTAGTAATCTCAGTCGGAATGGTTCCCAGTTTGAGTGCCGATAGCAGGACGCCAGGAAATGGCTCCAGGAAACCAAATGTTTCAATCTTGAAGTCGTGAGAGGTGGCATTCTCTCCTTATCAGTCCATGGATAAATACAGACTTCATTACTCTGATATGCCTCCTAGGTGCAAATAATGCTGAATCAGATCTTCCATGGAAAAGTTTCGGGAAGAGGAGCAGAAACCGCTGGGCCTTTGGGCTCCACCTTACAAAAGAAAGAATCATGGTAGCATTCCTCACTATCCCATGCCTAGCTTGCAATGTATCCGATATGAAAATGCTTATACTAACCACGTTGAGGTAAAGATCTTGGTCTTTTAAAAACAGAAACAACTTAAGATAGAGACAGTGGGATACAAGATAAATATAAGATACATACTTTCAAGAAAGATGTCTTCGTCAGACAAAAAACGATGGATGGATGGATGGATGGATTGATGGATGGATGGAGTTTAAAGGCCTTTCAGTCGTGAAGGCTACATAAGGCCACAACGTTGTTAAAACACGCAGCTCTAGTATATAAAATGATTGACATCGATGATTACCTTATCAGAGGTAAACGAAGAAATATCGTGAAAAAAATATAAATACCTCAAAGAGGAGAATTAACTCATATGTTTTTAGAAATATTATCACAGCAAATGATTCTTGACAAATTTCTTGAAGACTGTTGAACCCACCCAGTAAACGTGCAGGTCGGGGACACACCACCTGAGTGTGCCGCATGGTGAGCCTGCACTGACAGGCTCGGCACTCCGGTGGAGGCCAGACCACAACAAAGAAAAGTAGGTCAGAACGGTCAGAGGAAAGGGGTAAAAACATGTAATTATAATGGGACCAGTAAAAGTAGGTACATGTCTTTACCTCTCGCGCCTGACGACCGCTTTGCAGTATAAAAATGTGCGCCATTTCTTGATTTTGCATCCCATTGTCTCCATGTTAACTTGTACCCGTTTTAATAAGACCAAGAAATGTACCTCGCGTTGGTTGTCTGATCAAGTGCTACCGTCATTAGGTGGTCTTCTTGCTTTGGTCTATGAAAATATATATGTTTTCACCATCACGACATTTCCTTCAAAGCTTCGTGGTCCAACTCTCAATTTTGTGTCGGCGCTGACGCACTTTCCACATACAGATGACGCACTTTCCACACACAGAGAAAAAACATTCACTTTTGCCCTTTGTCGTCAATATGGGAATACGTCGTGGATGCGCTTCATGACGTTATTTGCCTCCGCCGATGGCTCTGCTGTCCTGCTCGCACTTCAAATCCACGGCTGGCTTTACTGCGATGATGTCTGCAGGCTGACAGGTCTCTGGGACTCGTGAAGGGTGCGTGTGCTGAGGCATGGTTTTGCTGTGCTGACATATCTGCGGTCAAGCTCCGTCCTGTCTGGCTGACTGTGAAGCAGCAGGCTCAAGTGTACTCCCCACGGTCGTTTGGTGTGTGGAGAGGCTGACCCTTGTTCACAGATCAATGTCACATCATCTGTCAGAAGGTCAAGGACACAAGAACACTCACTGGCTGCCTTCAGTTCCCTGCGATCAGCTGGCATAGAGGCTTCTCTGCTACCTTGAGATGAATTGTTCTCA